>JACRYM010000054.1:0-155645 GCA_014839905.1 Aphanoascus verrucosus
ACGCGGAAAATTAGGGTTTGTAGCCAAACTTGTGACTTAGTACTGTATACCGTGTATAATTGCCCTTTGACAACCAAATGAACATTCTCTTGTCGTTTTTCGTATTGTTGTTATTCTATTCGACTCTAGTTACGCGTAATCAGCGGATGCCGTGAAGCGCAATCTGGCAGCAGACGCGATAACTCCGCGGTTCCGACGCGCTCACGCGCCCACGCGTTTAAATCGTTAGTTAACTTGGTCTTGGCATCTGGCACTAACTTACCCGCGCGGCACGCTCAATGAGCAACCTCATAAACTGGAAACTTGTGCGTTTCACCATGTCTACGTCGTGATTCAGTGAGCAATCGAGGGATGTGCTCTATTCATGCCATGCGGTTATAGGGCACGGAATACTTCCGAGCTGTTGACAAATTGCTTCACTCGTCCCGGTTTGGCTCGTGCTGGGTTTGCATCCCCAATTCCTCAGGTCCGCGAAGCACTGCTGAATTTCTGCTGAATGTCGAAACTCCGGCACCGTCATTAGGAGAATTGCATCCAATGACTAAAGCCTAGCAGCGAGTGAGGGAAACTAACCAACAAAACCGAAGAAACAACGTGTTCAGAGGACCTGGAACTGCCTCGCCCAATATCAGATGTGTTTCAGACGGGGTGTCTCTCACGACGTTTGTTGCGGGAAATCGCACTGAGTTGCGAATATGAGGCTTTATGACTTACTGGTGGAAAGCACGGAAACTCGCTGCAAACCTATGGGTCAATTACAGTATATACGGGATTTTGTCCGACATCGAGTGTATTCTTGTTCGACTGCAGAAACACGAATTCTGACGAGTTGGAGGTTGACTGGGGAGTGTTGATAATCCTGGCAACTGTATTCCCCTCGATCCCTAACAGTCGCGTCTCTCCACCACTGCTAAACCTGATCTCTTCTAGATGTCTGCCGCGAGCTCGATTCTTTGTCGCCTTAGATACATAGCCACAACCCCCTTGACGCTAAGAAATGAATTGCGCAGTCGGCTCTACTTGCTAGTACTTGGATCATTCGGAGCGGCGATATACAGAGCAGGGCATATTTGAGTGGCGAATTGCGTTGTCTGAGGGGCCCAAGCATTGATATCCGGCGATTAACAAGGACATGCAGGCTCATACTACTAAAACTAAATTAGGAAACCTGGAAATTTCGTCCAAGCGAGTGAGCCCTATGGACTTTAGCAAAACCGGAGGAATGCGCGAGTATCTGGATACTCAATTGTGGAATACTCCAGAGTCGACTAGTCGCTATCAAGGATATCTGATTCGAGTTTCACGTTATCGCAGGATCAGCACAGCATGAAATGTGCAAGATTCGTCAAATGATGCCCAAGGGTCTGCATGAGGTGGGCGGAACGACCCGAAATGCTAACAGTGAAAAGCAGCGCGGGGCTCCGGAAACCCCTGGCTGGAGGAAAGCTTACATGGGAATGGATTAAGTCCAGACTCTGTGGCTTGCTTATTCTGAACTATTTCATATGATTCTGGCAACAGGAATACCCTTGTGCCGTCAAATCGATCAAACCCATGCACACATTTGTGGTCGGTGAGGGGTAAGTCTGGGGTCAGTGCAAATGCCAGGATAACGACACATCGTCAACACATCGTCACCCCTCCACGTTGCCAGCTTGCAAATGAAAATGAGCATTCGCTTCAGCTGTGATACATGTGAACAGTCCAGAGTTGTGGCCGGCTGGAATCGAGCGCGGCAGAAACACTTATTTCGCATAACTACCACCCTGCTGAGGCCTGTGCCTTTCTGAGGCTGAGCAACTCGCCATAATCAGACTCAGAATCAACCCACCCCATTTCATCATGATTTAGATTCTGAGGAACCTTTCATATGTGACCCTCCAGCTCGCGATGAAAGGACCACAATTGGCTACCCAAGACTTGAGCGATTTTCGATTCGCCCACTGCACTGACCTGTTCGGAATTCGATGATGATGAGACCTGGAGGATCATCATGGACCAGCCAAGTCTTGTTGCTTTGAAGCGAAGACGAGATTGAGTTCCGAAGGGAGTCCAAAGGATAAGCCGAACTTTAATGAACTTTCCACGGTGTAGCGATGACGGGACCAAATCCATAAATTTCGTTTGTGAGTGCTCATTTTGCCCATCCTCAACTACTACGACTTGCCTATTCACAGTAGCTAGGGGCACATCTACCTGACTCAAAAACCTCCAGCGCCGGTAATATCACTGATAGCCGCTGAAAATCCTGCGCTGGCTACTGACTTGAGTCCCCGCCATGCGCTCTTCCCAAGAAAACGTGAAGAATCTGGTCTCCTTTAACCGACTAGAATGACTTTGATACCAATTCTAGACAGCTCTAACAAGGCGATGAACCTAAAAACGACCGGGAAGCTCACGCACGGCCCTTGATATATCACGCAAGTCCCGGCCGTCCGAGACCAAACAGTATTATGCAAGTCCCGGCTGCCCGAGACCAAACACTATACGGCGAAAAGGCGATGATGTCGCATAGGCATGCAGAAAGCCCCGACTTGAAATGGGCCCTCTGCCATCTAGAAGCGGACGGAGCGGGCTATTTAGATACCATTTCAAGGCACTTGCGGCCAGCAGTGAATTAGTGACGGAGCCAAACATGGACGCAAGAACAACAAAACATACGAGAATAGTGAATCTCTTGCTCAAGGATGCTGCCTGCATGGATTCCTCAACTTACTTGGTTTTTGTTGTTGCGCATAGATCGGCAAAATCGTGTCAACGATATTAGCCTTTGGGCTACTATCCATCCATTCCCAGCTTCGACGAAGCATTACGCACAATACTGCAGTATCAGAGTCATGCGCCTTGTTGCGGCAGGTTCGGCAGACGTTGTGGATCCTCGATCATCCTTCATTGTAGGCTTGAACGATCCGTCTATGACCGTCCAACCCCATCCGTTCCCAATCTCAGCTGAACCTGTGGGAGCTTTGCGTAGAACTTTCTTTTCTCCGTAGAGGATATGTTATCAAGTGCACCGTCAGCTTCGGGGAGAACTTATATAAATAGGCGAAGCCCCTCCCCCATGAGCCAACACCCCTTTCACTCTTTCTTCGACAAGCTACACAGAATCGATACTTCCAGGTTTCAAACAACCATCTTTTCAATACCGTTAATCGATTGTCAGTTCTGAACTCTTTCAACCCGGCCCTAGGTCCTAAGTCCATTGTGACTTCGCGGTCATAATCAAACGCGTCATTTGATATTCCGTCTGGTACTCTACACAGTACTCGCGAGTAAGCAATGCCAGAGACAGCATACTAACTATGGTTCTAACCGGTTCTCCGTACGAACAGGCCGGTCTATATCGCTACCATGTCTCCGTGCGGATTTGGTGGAAGTAGCTCCCCGAGAGTCTTTTGCTTTCATCAGGGCGGCGGAAGGAACGGCGAACTCTGGTATAACGTCTACGATGGATCTAACTGGACGGGTGACGTGCGGGTTCCCAACACCGGCATGTCCTCGGGACCGTCATCTGTCCTCTACAAATCTAGGCTCTACTGCTTCCACCAAGGTTCAGGAGATAACGGTGAGCTCTGGTTCAATGTGTTTGACGGCTCCAAATGGGCCGGAGACACAAAAGTTCCCAACACCGGAATGTCAGCATCTCCATCTGTGGTGGTCTACAAAGACAAGCTCTTTTGCTTTCATCAGGGCGGCGGAAGGAACGGCGAACTCTGGTACAACGTCTTTGACGGCTTTACCTGGACGGGAGATGAACGGGTGCCCAATACCGGCATGTCGGCGGAGCCATCTGCGTTAGTCTATAACGATAAAATTTACTGCTTCCATCAGGGCTCCGGGGACAACGGTGAACTTTGGTATAATGTCTTCGATGGCTTCAGCTGGTCAGGAGATTCGAAAGTCTCCAACACTGGAATCTCGGCCGGACCGTCTGCAGTCGTATACAACAACAAAATCTACTGCTTCCACCAGGGCCACTCACACAATGGTGAGCTCTGGTATAACATTTTTGACGGCTCCAACTGGGCAGGTGACAACAGAGTCCCCAATACTGGCATGTCAGCAAGTCCATCTGCCTTGGTCTTTGACAACAAGATCTACTGTTTCCATCAAGGCTCTGGAGATAATGGGGAGCTCTGGTTTAACAGATTCAATGGAAGCCAGTGGGCGGGTGATTCCAAGGTCCCTCAAACCGGCATGTCAATCGGGCCGGGAGCGACCGTTGCCTAGTTTCACGACAAGACTTGGGAACCATTGGAATCTTGAGGATTGAAGGACAACTGTTCGTATTTCATTGGCAAAACTCGTCTGCTTCATTGAACTAATGCTGGATTAGGTTCCTAATGCATGGTACTTGATATTGGCCTACGCATTCACATTGCTCGCCCTTCCCTTCCTTGGTATGAATCATTGACAAAAAATTTCCATTCACTTTGAGACTATTTGAATGTTGATGTAACTAGTTGACGCGTTGCTGAATTGCCCTTGACCACCCACAGACGCGCGAATTGCTTGTAATAGCCACAATCATTACTACATTCCCTAAACCTCTTAATAATATCAAACACGAAACTGACTAGAATATGTGTGCAAAACCTCCATGTGTCGAAACTGTGCTCAGCACATTTCAGTAAGATCCTTGTTTAGCATGGACCAAGCAGCGATTCCACAGAATGTGGGCATGTGGTGGATATAAGCACATAGAGGACTGTCTTTTGCATATTGTCTTGAAATGAGCTTTATGTAACAACCTCTGGGCCAAAGGAGTTATCAGCTGGAGATATATCGGAAGTTCGAATTTCCATCGGCACCATTGTCACCTTCACGCAAAGCAACTTTAAGGTCTCCGGCTTGAGTACACATTCCCTTCAAGATCGATGGTGATAAGACGAACAGTGTTAAAACCTACGACGACCAGTTTCCCGTCCCCTTTTCACCGACACTTATGCGAAATGGTGATGTTTCTTCTTCGTCCTTGTGACCCTGCTGCAATTCTCGTCAAACCAAGCGCTTATTTGAAACTGTATTTAAAATCGTATATGATCTCGAGCAAGCCGAAGTGATGCGCGCAAAATTTCACTGGGGTATGGTTTGCACGTTAACGTCTATCAAGGGCCGTTTTCGTTTCCGATTACACAAGGAACCAAAGCAAGAAGTTTCGCAAACCTCAAATAAATGGACGGAATAGGAGGCTAAAACACCTCGAAGACGGGAACCAAGACTGTTGTGTGTCAAACTCCCAGTCTATCAATTTGCATTCACGCGTCTTAGAATCAACGCGCTGGTCTTGTCACCCGGATAAGGGAAAAAGCAAAGGCTCTGTGATTAGGCGCTATATCGCGGCAGCAAATTGAGAAAGAAGCTACCTCGGTATCAGTGCCCGGAAACGGATTATTGATCGGATGTCAAAAAAACTTTCGGCATCAACGCTAAATAAACATTGCCCCCACCGATTGAGTTTTCAGCCAATCACAAACATATCTGTATTGAGGCTCCGCGCTCCACCACGTGGGGCCCCCTTGTTCAAGTTCAACGTCCAACTTTATTTTCACGTCAGAGCATCGAAGTTGGAAAAGTTGGGATGAATGGCGTTCAGTGCCAGCGTCCAGAAGAAACGTCACTGGAGTTGAAGTTGCGGAGGGATTTTCTTTTTCTACGACAAAGAGAGGCTTTGAGGTTTTGAATGGACTAAGTCAACGTGATTGCGGAGAGAAATTATTCTTTGTTCAAGAAAATCAATTTCTATTTTGTTTTCTATTGAATGACATCTATCGTGTCTGGTATCAAACTCCTATGGTCAAAAGGAAGGCGTCCTTTTAACCACCGCCGGCGTATAGGCCTTGCTCTAGTAGAACGCCAGAAACACTTTGCACGCCAACGGACAATGTCCAAAATCCCAGCCTTCCCGAAACAAGAAACGAAAAAAGAAAGGTGCTTAAAAGATTGTAGTAAAAAAGAATGTCACCGAGCCAGCTGGGTACTTTTGGTTGTGGAATCGAGGGTCTGCCCGTTTAAGAAAGGGATGCAGATTGATCGCTTATTCTTCGGTGGGGCGGGCGTGAGGGTGGCGGGGAATGTAACTCTTCCCCTTGAGCTTGGCACCCTGCTTATCGGCACAGAGGACAACTCTGAGATCGGTGTCCTTGGAGCAGCCCTTGGTGGCATGGTCGTCATCGGGCTTGTTGTAGGCTTCTTTGCATTTGCCGTCACCGGCATTGCAGACGACCTTGGGGCAGGTGCTGTCGGATGGGGTGATGGTCACACCGCCATCCTTGAAGGGATAGCCGTCGATGTTGGAGAGGTCGTAGAACACCTTGCCATCGTCGGATACAGTGTACTCGAATTGCGAGACCTGCTTGTGGTTCTTGTCGAGGGACAGCTTGATGGAGATGCCGCCGCCATTCTTGTTGATGCGGAACTTCTCAGTGTGTTTGTCGCCAGACTTGAGGGTCTTCATGTCCTCATGAGCCGAATCGGCAATCGACCAGAGGTAGACGTCGTCAGCGCACTTGTTCTCAATGGTAGCAGAACCGGAGGCGATGACTGGAAGGGCGGAAGCGAGAGCAGCCACGACAGCGACGAGAGTCTTGGAATGCATCTTGAGGTAGGTAGTTGAAAAAGCCTTGTAAAGAAGGTCGAAGGTAGGACAAGATAAGTCTTGTATGTAAACGAGTTGTGATTTGTACAAAAGAGTGTACAGAACAAAATATCAGAGCAAAGAGAATGTCTTCTGAAGATCTGATTCTTAGAGAATGACTGGATGATGAAAAAAGAGAAAGCAATCTTGGGATGGGGTCGAGGGGCCTTTTATAGATAATCTCCCCACGGCGATGGGGCCTTCATCGGGGCTGCGGAGCAGCCTTCGGCAGAGGCGACAGCAAACCGTTGGAAAACCTAACGACGCAAGCCAATCGGGTGATTCTTTGTATTGAGAATCTGGCTCACAAAAATATCTCTCTTCAGAGCCATGGAATCGTGTCAGGGGCCGATTGATGTGGCCGTTCTCGCATGATGGCGAAAGCAAAAAAAGGAAGTCGGCACCATGGCACAACGAAGCACCATTGCGAACTTGAACCACTAGCCGGCCCGATTGCCAGGGACAGGTGCACTCAGATAGGCATTCTGGGGAGACTAGCAACGAAAACGGCAAAGACGCCCAGCTTAGGCTCTTGAGTTCCAAGGATGGATGAAGTCTGCAGTGGCGGGGAGAAGGCCTCGAGCCTGAACCGCAAACCGCATGCCAGCTGTCAAGGGGGTTCCATCGATTGGTGGAGATCGATCTCACAACTTTGGTACATTGTGGGTTCCTGACCTTGGAGCCAACGTAGAGGAGGCGGAGAAGTGGTACAGAGAAATCTCCGTGAAACTTTCTCGCTGACGAACGCCGATATCACTCCAGTCGACTTGACTTCGAGATGCCGAAAATATACCCGCACCGTTCAAAACTCAACAAAAAGTGCTTGAAACAAAGGAACGGGTTACCAAGCATTGAGGCAAAGGAGACTGCGAACATTGACGGTGAAAGTCGCAGAGAATGCTGGAATGGCGAAGCTGCAGAAAAAATAGAAAATCAGATTTCCGAAATCAGCGCAGCGCAAAAGAGGAGATTTCATTATCATAGTTACATGATACTATTCTCGACTGTAAACTCTGCCAATTGAATAGATGGCGGTTCCTATGCATTGAAAAATACGGCGCAGCTACATATGTATATGTATGTAGACGCAGCTCGCGGCTTGTACATCAAACCAAACGCACAAAGAGGGGCATCAAAGGGGTACAAAACGCCCGTGCGAGGCCGTTAAGCCCAGAGTGGTGGAGAGCTTGCGACAACCCCCCCGTATGAAGACCCGGTTGTGTGGGACTGCCATGTCAGTTCTGGGGATGGAACCGGGCACGGTTGCTCCTAGAGGGCATTCTAGAGGTCCGGTTTGTGCGATAGAGCGGGGTAGCTGGAGCAGTGCGTCGTAAGACGAACCAGTTTTCTTCTCAAACGATGGAGTCGTACACGGTCTGGTCAACTGTGGTCGTTCAACAGTGTTTTTCGATAGCAATGGTTGTCGAAAGTGGTTCGCCAGTAATAATTGACGCATGACGTTGGACGGGGGTTGAGGCGGCGCCTCGGCGTGGCTGACCTCTTTCTTAATCGGGTTAGACTAGTATAGAACCACCGATTGGCTGGGCTGTGGCTTTGATTACCTAATGCCTCTGTGCGGCCACGAATTCTAGAAAGATTCTCGAAGAATTCTAGAATTATTATGTAAGCCTGCCATCCGCGTACCCGTTCGGAAGGCGACATCGGAACAATCCGGAGCAGCGACAATGAGATCAAAAAGCTCTGAAGTTGACAAAGAGATTACTTCGTAATTCCAAATAATGGTCAGAAAATTTCTGGAAATGGTTGTTCTAACCTTCAATACCGGTCTAAGTTTGAGGCCGTTTGTGGAAATGAAAATTGAGCCTTTAGGAGTAGATTCAGAGGCCAAATCGAAAGAGTCCGCCAGCAAAGAAAAAATATATGAGAACGAAAACGTAAAAAGATGGAACGGACACACGTAACTCAAAATCATCACCAGTAAGGTGGACGCAGTCCTGCTAAGCTTGTCAAAGTACTTTCCATTCCACCCACTCCGGCGGCGCTCTCTTCTTTCTTTCTCTGCCCAGCAAGTTCGAACTGGATCTGCCGGTGCAGGTGAACCAGCCAATCGACGTAATTCTGGGCCTCATTATTCCTATCCTCGACCAGCAGTCGCGCAAACTCGTATTCGGATCCGTCTAGCCCTTGCCTCGCTAGCTGGATTGTGACTGCTTTCGACCCGCGAACAGTGCTGAGGTACTGGATTATGTTGCGAACTTGTGCATTCAAGTGAGACTCGAGCACTGGAATTGACGAAGTATTGGGATCCAGAGACTGGAGGGTCGTTTTGTCGGGCCCAAATAGATCGCCCAAGAGATAAGGCGAGACGCGTGCATGAATCCAGAGTAGGCATATTTGTCCGTTGTCGACAAGGTAAACGCCCCCTTCTTGAATTTGAGAAAACGCTGCGCGTATCGAAGGTGGAAGCTGCAAGTGGCCCTCCTCATCCGCGAATCCGTCCCCAGGATCCATATTATGGATTGGAATGATGCGGGGGTATAGATATAAGGAAAGCTCCCTGCAACCAAACGATCTGATCATCCGCAAATCGTGGACCCGGCGATCCGAGGGTTCATGCCCGCCTATTACATGGGGTTAGTGGAACAAGATTCGTCTCCTCGGAAATAATGCAAAGGGATGGACCCCACTCACCCTTAAATGGCCGCGATTTCAACAAACTCAGGATATACATAGCAAACTCTTTCAGGTTCTCTGGCAAGATGAGTTGGCCTGGTGGTTGTGACGTCGAGAAATTCTTGCGATAACTGCATAGAATATCGATGGTTTTTTCAGTCAGAGACGCGCGAATGTCTTTTAAAGACTTTTCAGGCATTTTTGAAGCAGCTATGAAGAATACGTTAGCCACTAGATGTGCTCAGGCGAAGACGGTAAACTCACCTTCCTTGGCCATGATATTGACAATGGCGTCTTGGTCAAGAGATTTCATTGTTTCTATGCCGCCCTCGTTGACCGGCGCGACGATATTGATACACCTTACCCGTCGTTGACCGCTAGCTGTGGTGTAGAGCAAAGCAGCCTGGAAATGCGCGTCGAGTTTTGAATCCAGCTTACCATCATGATTGAAAGTGACGCCAAATGCTTTATCGGCATCAATAGACCCAATGAGAAGGTCAGATCCAAAAGTGTGCTGGAGAAAGTTGCCATAATAAGCCGACACTTGCAGCCCATTTGAGCATCTCACTTTGAGTAAGGCCTGGTAACCCGTCTCGCGATTAATAGCATGTGATAGTTCGCTGGATAACTTCATTACATCGCGGGGAGCTTGGAAATTTGGATAGAAGAAAGTTTCTCCCCCTGAGACAGCGGCAGCATGACCTAACCATTGTTAGCAACATTCGTTTATGCTGTCCGCGTGGCCAGTGCTTACCAATGGTTGCTATATCCATATATTTACCTCCGGTAGCTGCGATGAAGAAGTCGATGCCTACGCCGCTCTCGGCCATCTTGTTGGCAACCTTCTTCCAACCTGGATGTTCTGTTGTGAAGAGCTTCTTCTCTGCGTCCGTGCCTTGGCCTTTGCCATCCTCTCTGAGAAACAGATGTCCAGGGCCCCACGTGGGCAAACTAGCCAAGGAACAAATAATTTTGCCGCCTGTGGCTTCCAGAGCCGCAAATGCAGCATGTATCGTTGGAAGAAGCGCGGGCTCAGGATTTTTGATTTGTGAGAATAATGCCGGAATTTGCGTGAGGAGGGAGGAAATAACATGTCTTGATTTAAGTTAGCATCAAAATCGCGTTTTAGGGGGCTTGATACTTACTTTGACTCATAAGGATTGACAAATAATCCCTCGCTTAAAGGAACGAAGGGATCTTCCAAATCCGGCATCACTATCATCTGGGCTTGTTGTAGAGAAGCCTATGCATGTCGTAAGTGAGACTAATCATTCAGGCCAAACGAGACAAACAGAGACTTACACTGAGGTTGTAAAAATGCATTTCTTTATCAAAAGTGATAATACCAATCTTTGCACCGTCCGGAAGTCGTTTATTAGGGGTTTCGCCGTTATCGTCCTCAGTCTTGTCCTCACCGCCATACAGAGCTCCCATTATGCCCTCGCAACATGCCTCCAGAAAACCTCTAGTGACGGCTTCTTGGGATACATCAAGCACAAACAACCATCTTATACCCACTGGCTCCTTATTCCAGTATTCCTTTGGCACCATATATTCAACGGTCCCAAGCATTAACTCAGGCCGCTGCATTCGATCAACGCGTATGCCCGAGGGATCAAGAGGCGCAAAGTACTCTGGCGACACGTCGTTGGGAAAAGCACACATGTTGCAAATCACTTTATTTCCCCCAGACTTGAATATCATGAAAGGGTTGATATATGTTCTGCATCTGCGACACCGTGGGGGACCAGCATCGCCAAAATCCAACACAGGAATAGTTTGTTCCCCCGGGTCTAGCGGTGCCAACGGCTGCAGAATCATGCCTAATGGGAGGGAAGTAGCGGATAGAAGGTCGCCCGTGGACGGGATGTGGTTCAAAGTGAGCCGTGCGAATTTTGGAGACGAGTTACCCTGGTCGTGCGCCCTAAACGGGATCACAGCAGGAGGCGGACGATGGCGTTCCATAGTCAAATATAGATTACGGCGGTAATACTGTGCTGGAAGGTCGCGCGATGATGGGACACCGGGGATTTCTGAAGGGTCGACTGTTCCCTGTGTAGCTACAGAACCGTCGCCCGCACCGTGGGATGGGGGCGGCCCTGTCATTCTATGCGTAAGATCAGGCATTTGCGAGCCCGGTTGCGGTACCTGGTTGACACCAGTGTCCAAGTACTGCGAAGGGTTTTGCACTTGGCCCTGAGGCATGCCACTGAACGCCTGTGACGAGCCCGCTGCCGGAACAAGATCGTGGTGCGCAAGACGATGCTTCTTTCTATGGGCCCTCACGCCGCCGGCCATATCTCCTTTTATCCCCATGTTCCCCATCTGGGCTGTCAGCCCCCCCATGGCACCGTCACTTTGTACATTCGCTGGCGGTGGGCTCTGGAAATGTTGGGCGGATGGGAACCCCGCAGGGGGTGTTGCGTAGCCTGGCGGAGGTATACCATCGCCCTGCGGGTATCCAGGAGGTGGCGGCGCGACTTGCGGATTGAATTGGGGTGCAGCGGGCTCAGTCCTAAGGTGCGGATTGTTTTGCTCCTCTTCGCCTTGACCCAAGGCATGGTACATGGACCAGTCCGCCATGATGTCTCGTCCACAGTCGAAGCACAAGCAGAGAAGGTAAGAAAAAAACTAGCCTTTCAAAAACAGACTGTAATCAAAGCGTCTCCTAATGATTAATAGACATTTTAAAGCCTTCAATTGAGAGCTATCGAGGATCGAGTCCTAACGACGGCGCAAGTGTGCTCGTCGAACTGACCACATTTCCCCGGATATCGGGGTTACGTAAACCCGGAAAAGCATCGCGGGCAACTGAAAGCACCGCGTTCTTCTGCTTTCAGGGTTGTGCTTCTGCCACCTCCTGCAGGATTATTAGCCATAGTAATCAACGCACTTCTCCTTCGTTTTACAAGGTCCAGCCATACACCAGTTTAAGCTCACGGGAGCAATCGCCTCGGTGAGCACCAAGTCTTTGAATAATCTGACTGAAATGAGGAGATTCAAAGACCCCTGCTTACATAAGTCGGTCCCATAGATCAGTTGGTTAGATCGTGGTGCTAATAACGCCAAGGTCGAGAGTTCGAGCCTCTCTGGGACCATTCAACGGTTTCTTTTTTTCTCATCTCGACCTCGGTGCAAACAGTGCAAACATCAAACCGTCGAGACAAACCGCGGGCTTTATGGGCGTCACGCAGCATTCAAAGCCGCTTTAGAGCAATGTTCTTGAAGTTCGTACGGCCATCCGGTAGTGTGTACGGAGCGACACTGTGAAATGCTCAATGTGGCGGCATGGCTAGCTTACATTATTCCTCGAGGCGTCAGTCACTCTTCGACAGCTTCCAGTGATAGTTAACCCTCCACTATGGAATCGAGAAGCCGTACACAACGGAGAATTGATCGCAATCTCGAAGCTCACATTGAGCGCTTTTGAAAAGCTGCATACGTATGATCCTCCTCGTCTCAGTTCCTCTCCTTTCCAGACTCCTCCTGTCTTATATCTGTGCCGAGTTGGGCTTTTCCAGCGGTACTATCAAGACCAGGTGATCACTACGGAGTATTTGTCCTTTTGTCTGACAGCAGTGACAGGACCCCCTTGTCTTGACACAACATGCTTGTTTCCGCTAGCATAGAAGCCTCAAGCCAAAACACGTGGTGGAGATGGAGCAGCCAATATGCTCCTTGCAGAAGAACCAACGTTCGGCCTAAGAAGCATGGGCTTGCTTGGCCTTGGACAACAAATCCAAATCCCACGATACGGTGAGCATTGAGAACCTGCAGCATTCAAAAGAGGAAGCTGGTTCCCGTCATTGCTCTATACTCCGTAGAATTGATGCCAATCAATATCCTTTGTTATCCTGCAAGAAGGCCCACAGAAGTCGATTTAAAGCTGATGCGAGTGAGTGTGCATTTGCATTGGTGGTTCTTATGATGTCAATTCAAAAGACTTTTTGAGGGCTAATGATAATCTGTACGGGCAGCTAAAATCGGTGTATCCAAACAGGAAAAGACAAGATTGCGATCCTGACCGCTATTTTGCTTCATCCTTTGGACCGAAGTATAACTTCGACGAGGTTTAGTCACGCGGACGAGGGATTGATAGTGAATGAGGAAAAGTATGAGGGTTACCAACGATGAACAGGCATCGAGGCCTTGGGCTTCAACAATGAAAGCGGCTCTCTCCCTCACGTTATACTGTACCAACAGTCAATCAGGTTCTCTAGCCAACCATATCATCGGCTCACCGAGTCGAGATCGCTCGGGAGTTGGGCATATGAACAACGGTTCCTCCCCGCCATGAACCATATCCCGTCACACCCTTGCATTGGATGTCAGACAGGGATGTGCTCATGCAGGATGACCAAATGATGCGTTTTTTCCTACATATTGCTCTCCGTGTTGACAAGAGAACCCTGCGTCAGTTCATGGCATGTTTATTGCCCCATTTGCTCGGCTACTTTTCAGAGACCCTCCATTTGGGCTGTCGACTGTTGGCGGGAAACTAGCAGGCATGGAATGGTTCTCAGTTGGCTGGTGAGCTACTGTGTATGTAAGTCTCGTCCAGTTCATCAACAATCTCCCGATTCAATAACACCCGGAGACCTAATCGTTAGTCTTCACCCAATTCTCATGCGCGGTCAACTAAATCATTGGCGCAGCGAGAAATGCCGATGCCATAAAAAGTGAATGGCGGAAGGATACGGAGTCTAGAAAGATTAGGCTTCAACTCCGCATCAGTTCTCGAAGAACTTTCATGACACTTGCTGCACATCCTTCTCGGTACACCCGTTTCTATTCAGCGTGACAGGGACGTTTGCTATTATGGGGTAGACAGACGGATAACGACCATGGGTCAGGAGTGCGGCTCTCCCGATTTTTCCACGAGCTGAGCGAGGACCCCTGCATTTTCATTGTTATAAGTCCTAGCCCCTTTCCTCCATACATGATGCCCGAATGAAGGAGAAGACCTCACGCCCGACATCGTATTATTTTACATACCGCCGAATAACGTTTACCGTAGAGTCGATCTCCACATCCCACAACGTCGTTTCTGAAACAGTCGTGGAGAAGCCACGTGTTCGTGCAAGATAAAAGCCCGTCTGTGGAATCGACCTTCGATTGACCTCGAAATAAGAGATGTGGGCAGAACAAAGAAACAAAACCTATGTGAGGAACAATTCCGTTGAAAGCTCAAATTACAGCTGGAGCCTGAGATCGCTGTGCACAATTTTCCATTTGCTTCTTGAGATCTCACTACGCCGTTGGCCGCAGACTTGTGGGGCGTCTTAGGAGCAACTCCCGAGACGCCCATCATCGCGCGGCCACTACGGAGTACTGATAATCCTCAAACACTTTCCAATGACACTGTTGGATTTCCTAAGGCCAATCGACAGAACCATGTCTAGCGCCATTTTTAGTCTTCTGAACCCCATGCTGTGCCCTCTAAAGAGGGATGACGATGGTGATGAGCCTTGGTCACATATCCACTTGATGCTGCCACATTCGCAGAAAAGCAAAAGCAATCACACACTTATGAGCGAAAGCCATCTCTGGAGAACGGGAATGCTGTGTCACTGAACGTGCTCCACCTCCTGAAGGCTAAATGCTCCCAGGCTCATTTTCCTTTGGGCGTGGTCACCGCCAGAACTGGCGAAATAATGGTTGACCGTCTTTGGGAATCTGGTAAGTCTGGAAGGGCGTTCTGGAAAGAAGCCTATCTTATGCCCTGCGGCGAGACTCTTCGTCTATATAACCCGTCTTGCCCCCGATTGCCTCAATTTTTTGGGCATGTTCGCGCTGCATTTGCACAATTGAAATATTCCTCTGTTCTTTCGCAACATGGATCTGACTTCGAGTTCGCAAATATATCCAGCGCCTGACAGTACGAAGGTTTCTGGGAATAAGGGGTCTTCTGGCGCAAAAGGAGACGGAGAGGTTGCTGTACCCTCGATGGCTACAATCCAGGACGACGACGAGCGACTTCTGGCCAGAATTGGTTATAAACAGGTGAGTGATATACTGGCCTTTATTTGTTTGAGTCTCATGCAGTTGACAATTCCTCTTTTTAGGAATTGAGACGGGAATTCTCAAAATGGTCAACGATCTCCTATGCCATCTCCATCCTTGGAGTCCTCGGATCCGTGCCAGCAACCTTTGGGCCACCACTGGCTGCGGGTGGGCCTGCAACGGCAGTATGGTGCTGGCTCATAGGATCGGTCATGGCGATGTGCATTGCGAGTTCTGTTGCTGAACTCGTATCGGCCTATCCCACTGCAGGAGGGATGTATTTTGTGACGAAACACGTGGTGCCTGAAAACCAAGTTGCTATCTTTTCATGGATTCAAGGTTGGTGCAACCTATTAGGGCAGACGGCAGGTGTCTCCAGCGTGGCGTACACCGTTAGCCAGATGCTATTGGCCTGCGCGAGCATGAACTCAGCGTTCAGTGACGGAAAATACTCTTACACGCCGTAAGCATCCCTGCCTTTCGCTGGTCTAAGTGGAGGGGGCCCCTAATTTAGTGTCCGTTCCGCTGCCCGTCTTGGACTGCTTAGCTGATATTGTGCTCAGAACAGCGCTGCAGACCGTTCTTCTGGCCATTGCCTTGCTGTGTGTCATGGGGGTTATCTGCTCTTTGTCTACAAAGAGCCTACACAGGATCATTTTGTGGTTTGCTCCTATTAATAGTATGCCCCCTACCCACGAAGGCGTGATTGAGGCCTAACCGATGGTGTCAACTAGTCCTTGCATCTATAGGCATTTGCATTGTGCTCCTCATCCTTACGCCCAATAAACAGCCAGCCAAATGGGTATTTACACACGTGACAGATGGTTCTGGGTGGCAGTCAAGGGGATTCTCGTTCCTCCTGGGATTCATATCCGTGGCTTGGACAATGACGGATTATGATGGGACAACACAGTATATTGCACTCTTGGATACTACCACTCACTCACGATACTGATAACATGTTTCATAGTATGTCAGAAGAAACCCACGATGCCGCTATACGAGGTCCCGTCGCCATACAAACAGCAGTACTAGTTTCTGGTGCTTTCGGGTGGATGCTAACTGTGACGATGTGCTTTTGCTTAACGGATCTCGATGGCATTCTGGCGAGTCCAACCGGCCTTCCTGCAGCCCAAATATTCCTTAATGCCGGCGGACGAACTGGTGGAACCATAATGTTTGCATTCTGTATCCTTGTTCAGTTCTTCACGGGGTGCTCTGCCATGCTTGCGGATACTAGAATGGCCTACGCATTTGCACGCGATGAGGCGCTCCCCTTTTCAAAGTAGGAGCAACCCCTTACCGCATCCCAACCAATCCGCGACGTCTGTGCACATCTAACTGGCAACTAGATTCTTTGCTCGCGTGAATCAGTACACGCTCACACCAGTCAATGCTGTGTGGTTTGTGGTTTTCTTCAGCATATGTCTCAATCTAATCGCAATCGGGTCTACTGAGACTGCAACTGCCATCTTTAATATCACCGCTCCAGCACTCGACCTATCCTACATCGGAGTCATTATCGCACATCAAATTTACAAGGATCGAGTTCGCTTCATCGAGGGCCCCTTTACACTCGGGAAGTGGGGTACTCCTATTAATATTATTGCTATTATATGGGTGCTATTCATCAGCGTGGTGCTGTTCTTCCCACCGCACAAACCAGTCACACCGCAAAATATGTATGTGATTTTACTTTCCGTTGTTTGCAAGGTTCTAACTCGACTACTAGGAATTATGCCATCTGCGTTGCTGCATTTATTGCACTATTTGCAATGTCTTGGTGGTGGTTGGCTGCTAGAAGGTATGATTCCCCTGCAGCCCTATCCGGGTCTTCTATCATCAGAGGCTAAAACCGGGTGTTTCGTTGGATCTAGAAAATACACTGGCCCACGCACCAAAGATCTCCTAGAAGAGGTTGCCAGTGAGGATATCGACCCTGTTGCTTATCATGACAACTTCGAGGCGTGAACGTCTATAGGTCCGATATGCCTTTTCAACCATTTGATCCATCTGTCCGTCTCTTTTTTGCATATACGGCGCAGGCTAAGTTTTTCTACGACATAAAATGGTGTATACGGAGGAAATTACTTTTCACATGGGGCATAGTCTGGAGTAACGATTTGGTTGGCAAATGCAATGTTCACACCCTTTTCGACCCGTTAATATGGAACTCTCCTTTCATAGAGGCCCACGGACAGAACACGTGGACGAATGACCCTATTTCGCGCTTTTTTGGTCGCGTTCCTTTTGCATCTTTTTCCCACGCGTCAACACAACTTTGGACTGGGAAACACAACAATCTAGGAGGCCAGGTACGCGATGTTCAAATCAATCAATCGTTTTCTTCACCTTGTATTTGTTTTTGTTTGTGCCGCTTACTTATTCCATTATTTCTTTCTTAGAAGGTCCTAAGCTCCCAATAAACGGGGCCTACTTAGTGTTATATCCTTCAATCGTGGCCCTTGAAGCAGTTCAGTTTGAAAGGAGTATGAATAGCGGCTGAAGGATTCGGCTACTGCTCCTGAAGGAATACTGAGAACACCCTCTTACTCCAGACAGCTCCTATTGACGTATCGATGGTCCATCCCTTGCTTTCGAATATGTCCGATATGACTACCCCAAATGCGATGTTTCACAAATACATACAATCGAGCTTTTTTGCGCTACGCTGTGCCGGCTCGGAAAACACGTTCAATGTCCACGAAGAGCTTCTTCGCTCGGGAGGAGGCATGATCGCGTCTGCCATCGATGGTGGATTTCAAGAAGGCTTGAACAATTGCTACACTTTTCAGGAAACAAATGAAGGGACCCTTGTGCGGTTCATTGAATGGTTATATCGCGGCAAATATTCGGATGTTATCAACCTATCCCCGCCAGCCAGAAATATCACAGAGAAGGACACCTACGCGCTCATTGCCAACACTCAAGTGTACATATTTGCCGACACATACCAGATACCAACTCTCAAAACTCTTGCACGCTTTAAGGTCGTTATGAAACTGAACTACATTGGTGAACCAAGCGATGCCTTCGAACGGCGTGCAATTGTCCAATTTCTTGAGCTGGCGTTTTCAAACTTATCAACATCCGACGAGCTTGCTCAATGGCTTGGGAAGTATTCAGCCTGGTGTCTAATAGAAATACGCGACGAGCCACGGTTTCATAAGATCATGGACAAGATAAGCCATTATATTCTGCCATATGTCCTCCCAGCGACCGAGAGACCGACAAATTCTGAGTTCCCCCTTCTCGAGTTGATGACCCGAAAAGCCCAGGCGAGACGCATGGGCCCAGTAGGTATGTCCCCGATAGGTCAGCCTCGACTTTCCGCCAAGCGACCACGGCCGTGATAAACAGCTTTCTCCGTTGCTGTGGTGAACATGGATGCTTAGAAAGTGTGTCACGAAGTTGAAGCCTACAGAGAAGAGAAATGGAAACAGTTTCTAAAATAATTGCATAAATGTTGAACTTAGCTGTAGGCAAAGCAAAAATTTAGGTAACCTCAAGTAGTAGTTTTACACAAACTTGAACACAAACCGACCCCTTGAGCCACCATAAACACCCGGAAGATCAGACTTCAATAGTATGCAATCCCAAACACCTAATCAAAATGCATATAAACTACCACGATTCTACTTCTCCAGAACCGCCATGACTGCCAGCCAAACCGGCCTCGCCGTCACGCCCCGTTTCTCGTCCCATCCAACGTTCCCCAACGTCTGCTTAACCTTGTCCTTCATCGCGTCTTCCTTTCCCTTCTCCCCAATCCAAAACTCCGAGCCCTTCAACCATGCCCCATTCCCTATTTCCAAACACTCCGTAACACCACGACTCGTGAGTTTCTCACCCTTAGCATTCTTCTCGGAGATCAGTTGTTCGATGAGTTCTTTGATCGAGAGCGAGACGGGTGCGCGGTAGTTGCGCATGTGGAATCTGCGGCCGGGATGTTCCCAGGGCGCGAAGTTGGACTCGATGATGTGCAGGTTCGTGTGGGCTTGAGGAAAGATGTAGCCTTGACCCGAGGGAAGAACGAGTGGTTTGTTCGTGTTGGGAACGAGGGAGCCTGGTGGGAGTGGCGGGCGAGCAGGCGCTGCTTGTGGTGGTTCTGGCGCCGCTGCCGCTGGTGGTGCTGGTGCTGCAGGTGGAGGAGCATGTACAGGTGCGGCATAGGCTGTAGCCGTGTACGTCGCGTGTGCCGTATACGGTGGTAAAACGGGGAACGAAGACTCTTGCCAGGGTTGCCAGCCGGCGACAGTGCCGAGTTCTGGACGAGGGTAGACGGGGACGTAATGTGCTTGCTGGGTACCGATGGCGAAAGGCGAGAAGCCATGTTGCTGGCCCGTTGCGACGACCATGTTTGGTGGCATGCCCCCAAATGGAACTCCTCCACCCTGAGTCATATAACGATCCTCCGCCATTGTATCAAACCGAGATAAAGCGACTATTTTGGTAATGAATAGTTACACTAGACTTTGTGAAGAAGGCGTACCCACTTCAAGCAGTGTCAAAGCGGACAATGGGCGATGGCGCCGGATATAGATCGGGGAGGCCGTAAAAAGAGCTTGTGCTTTGTATTGAGTATTCGTAGCGTAGGCGTCAGAAAGAAATGTTGATATCACCAGATATGTGCTTTGAGATTCGGGGGGAAAGATAATGGAGAAATAAATGGCAAAAGACAGGCGGGCCAGCCTGGGTCATATATAGCCCCATGAGCGCTGCCTCAGGAAGCCCATAGTTGTAGTCCTCAGGGGGTGACTACACAAACATTAACTGGACATTCCGCTATGCTGTGGTGAATATCATACATCCCCAACGACGCGACAATACACACATTCAAACAAGCCAACAAGAAGCTTTGTTTCAACACGACAAACAAGGGGGTGGCCAATAATGGCTGCGAGAATGGCAAACACCATTAACTCCCGAAAAGAAAAAGTATGACTCCCCATGCTGGTAAGGTATCAGGCGAAACGAAAAATGAATTGTGTAGTAATACAGTCCATCAAGCATCACTGAACATAGAAACATAACGAATATCACTCATGTCTTTTTCGCGTATTTTCTCAAGGCAGCCATGATAGTATCCTCAATAAACAAAGAGATTATCGTATCGGGGCGGTGTGCGATGTGATTAACCTCGAGCGACGACCGCAAGACAGTCATATATTTTTCTTTTCACTGCTAAAAAGGTGCCCTCGTCACGTTTTGCTGTCCTGCGGTCGACCGGTGACGCGCGCGCCGAGCCTTCGATTTCAACCCTCCCTGCGCCGGACTTTCTCACGACGACGTAACCATCAATGAGCAAAGTGCCTTCTCCCCGGAATTCCGCAGAATGTCCCGCCGCTAGCATCAACTTTCGAAGGTCTGCTAATCTTAGGTCGCCTACATGAAGTGGCCGAGACACAGAGCGAGTAGCGGCAGCAAGGTTCGGCGGCAGGACATCGAGGAGCGGAAATACCTCTTTCTTGACCAGGGCCTCATTAGCACGGCTCTCAACCGTGCTTTTGGCTTCGACTTCGGAGTCCTTTTGAATCATGGCTTTCTTCTTCGAGGGTTCATCGACGTCGTCGCTTTGTGTTACGGGTTCGGGTCCTCGCAGATTAGCCGTCAGAGCCACAACACCTAGACTTCGAACATTCTGCCACTTCAGATGACGAACTAGCGCGCGGCTAAGTTTGACCATCCACGCGTTTGTGTCCACACTAGCGTCCACGGTGTCCCCCGGTTGGGGAGTGAAGATATCAGCGACAGACTTTGACGTAGCGTTATCCATCCCAGCGTTCGCCGTTAGCAAACCGCGACAGTCTGTAGCAAGCGTTGTGGTCTCATCCTTCGTTCCACCGATGAGAATCAATTTCCGTGGTTGAATGAGTGGGATCAGCATCTCCAGACTGCGCTTGTCATGAAGTCCAGCAAAGTCCACATATGCGATGCGTGCATTCATGTTGACTGTAGAATATGTCAGCACCGCCTTCGTTGGCCCTGGTTCATCCTGGCCCTCAGGCTCGCCCTCTGAGACCTCAGACTCTTCTTCCACGCCATTTATATCAATGTTGTCAGATATCGTCGTGTCCACTTGCTGGTTTCCTGATGTCTGAAGTTGCTGTCGCTTGTTTGGAGAAAGTTTGTCATTGTTGCCAACCTCGCCCCATCGCCGTTTCAATCCAGGAGCCGGTTGTATCCGTCCGTCAGGGCCGCGCTGCACTTGCATCTGCGCCTCCTCGCGTTCCTCTGCTCTCAGATACTCCTCAGGACGAATGGCCTCGCCATATTGATCCCCTTTTTTTTTCGGGGCTACGTACGGAAACATCCGTTCTCTGCCTTTCTTCCCTCGAACATCGTAATCGTACACATTTCTTCGCCGAAGAAGGACATTTACGCCCAGGTCCGCGTCGGTCAACGCCAACTTGCTTCGGTTCGAATGAGCAAGGGAGGTGGTGAAATTCAAAACTTTGCCTTGCTGTTCTGATTCAGAATCGTCGTCAGAAGAGGATGAACTTGACGCATCGTCCAAAGCATCTGGAGCGTTTTCGAGGTCCGTTTTCCCTCTTCCTTGCGCTGTATTTTGCAGTTGTCGTTGAGTAGCCAGATATTGCTGGTAAAGTAATAACTCGTCAGAAGTCAGGGGGGATTTTTCGACATCGACAAAAGTTAGTTCCCTCCCACCACTGTGAACCTGCTCCAGTAATTCTCCATCAGTTGCTTTCTCTAGTGCGACACCATCTCTCCGCTCTCCGAACCATTTCCATATCGTGCGTCCCAGTCCATCTATTCTTGTTCCGGTGCTCTCGGACGTGGTGTCGATTGGTGTGGTGGATGAATCTGTCAAAATGACCAGATTTTCAGAACCTTGTGCTATCAGCCGCAACGCGTCTTTGCTGAACCCCCAATCAAGAGAAGTATCTGACGCAAGAATCACTTTCGGGCCCTCAGATGCCAGAACCTTTTCCAGCTTCGCCTTTCGTTCAAGGATTTTCAAATGCCTGAACGTAAAAGGCCCAAGCCCTTTATGACCGCTTGCGCCTTTTTTGTCTGACGTCTGGCCTTGCACATTCTTTTGCTGCTGTCCAGCCCCTGGTCCTGACGGCTCACCGCCGTCGCCGCCTTCAAACTCGCGAACTATACTTTCATCCATCCACTCCAGCATACTGCGAGCGAGTCGCATAGTTCCATGAACCTTCTTGCCGGCCAAAAACAGACCAGCCTTTTTAAACGGATTCTCTGTCTCCGGTCCGTCAGCAGCCTCTCGCCACGCATGCTCAAGAACATAAGCCAGTTCCAAAACCCGCGCACTTGTATCAGTGGGGATCAAAACCACGCCGTTCTTCGCAACACAACTTCGAATCATATCCAGTAATAAATCATCCCGCTTCTTTCGCCCCCCAGCAATCGCAAATTTATCACCACCCTTCGAACTGCAGACAAGAGCGGTGGGTTTTCGAAGCTGTTCGATGACTTCAGTCCTATTTGTGCCAGAACTGCCAAACCACGCTGCACCCGCAATCACGTTCTCTCTTGCTTGGTTCCAGTCTACGGCGTACACAATGGATTCCATGCCATGTTGAAGATGCCATATTGTCCCACCCACGGTATGTCCAGCATTGTAAGCGGTGATCGTAAGGCCATTCAGCGGAGGCGAGAAGGGAGATGGCAATGGCTGATGGGGTTGAGAGTATTTCAACGGGTGTATGTGTGAGAAGTAACGTGCGACGTCTTCTGTGGTTGGGGGAGGTAATAAAATTCGTCCTGATCCGGGGAATTTTGCCCCTGGGCCGTCAGTTGGAATCCCTACCGGCACTGGCGAGCTTGGTGTGGTTGCCGAGCCAGGACCATGTGAATCTGCTATTGATCCTGATGTCGGCAAAAATGTTGCGGCCAGTGGGGCGGAGGCATAGAGCTCTTGAAGCAAACTTCTACCAAACGAAATCACTGGGCTGGTCGCATATACGGGAATCTGCGTGAAGAGGGGGAAGGTTTTGCAGCAGTAGACATAAGCTCCGATATGTGACGGGGTCGCATGGGTTAATAGGATAAGTGAGAGTGTGGGAATATGCCTGAATATGAAGTAGAAGAGTCAGCCTTTGAAACAGCGCATGCAAATGTTATCCGTTCAAAAGCAGAAGACCTTTCGAGGCCGACAGTGTCCTACTTTTCCAGTTCTTTGAGAGCAGAAGTATCAAAACTCTCATCCCATCCAACATCAATTAAAATCTTCACGCCTCCATCCAGCTCCAAGATCGACTGAGAAGCTTTAGAGTGGGAGTACTGCGCCCCGAGCAGCGATGTGAACGTAAACATGATGAACTAATGGAATGAGAGTTGTGCACGGTTGCGATTAACCGTATGCCGGTAAATCGAAGCTCAGGGTCGGGCACGTCGTGAACTAACGCAAAAGTGAGAGTAGAAGAATAGGTAAGGTATCATATAGGATCGTAATCAGAGAAAGAAGAGATATATTTGATTCCCATGGCTTCGGAAGGCAAAATCGAGAGTAGACCGGGAGATCAATAGCTGCCCTGAGCTATCATTGACTGTGTCGCATTCAATGGGCAATATTGAAGCTGCTCTGCCGGCGACGAATGATTTCGGCCGTGCGGAGTTATATTTTGTCCGGATTCCGAACCTGGTGTGTTTAGTCAGCCGGACTCTCCCCATCCTCCGTCCTTCGTACTCCTAACTTCACGACATGTTCATGAACAAATCTGTCCCACAGATTAGTTGGTTGGTTCGTGGTGATGATAACAGCAAGTACTGTACCAGATCTACTTGTTATGCCTTCTCTTTTGGTTCTTTGATAAGTCGTTTCAAGACACCTTGATACCAAGGGGTGCGCTCAACTCCTTACCAGAACAGAGAGATCATCGCAATGTCATCATTCCTCCTCCGTACTCGACGTGCCTACGAAGCACAAACACAGCATCTTACAGAGCTGAAGAGGAACAGCGCATACTCAACATTACACATCCACAAGATGGAAGTGCACATGACCAAGTTTCAATGCCAGTCTCACGGACCAAAGAATCCAGAGTAGCGGTTGCGTTGCACCCCATATACCCAGACAAAGTATCGAGCTCTGAAGAATCTATACACTATCCACAAAGACTAAAGCACATACGACCATAGGAAGTGGAAAACAGGGCTTCCCGTCCGCTCAGCCGTACTTAAGCCACTCTTTCAACGTGGCCAATTCTCCTGAGAGCCTTTCAACAGTGCCGCTTCAAAGGTGAGGGGGCCTGAGCCGGAGGTGAGTTGGGGGTGATCAGGGTGAGTTTGAGAGTGATCGATCAAGTTGAGGGTGAGCAAAGTTGAGTTCAGAAGGTTCAGGGCTAACCCAGTTGGCGCGCGCGTACGGAGTGAGTTTAGCGTACCTGGCTAATAATAGTAATGCTCCGCTGCGAATGGACACATACATATAGGGCGACAACCATCACCCGCTCACAGAAGGGAACTTCTCTTCGGATCATCTCTCCAAGGCTTCTTAACTTTGGTTCTACAGCACTGAGATTGATATAACGAAGAACCCAGAGTTAATATAGCTCCGGAACTTTGTACTGTACATACATCCGCTTGGAAATAGACCTCTGACCTTTCAAGTATTCACCTACGGTATGTACACATAAGCACACGTAATCTAATTGACATGGCTGGTGACTTACAAGTTCTCCAGTTTCCACGGTTCGCTGACTAGTCTTCCTGCCTCGATTTCTACCCTTTAACAGCATATACTAGCGACCATTATGAAGCAATGGTTCGACGCGTCGTGGATCGGTCGTCACATCTCGTTTTCAGCACCACAGCACTCGGTTTGGGTGCTTCTAAAGAAACTTTCTGAAAACACGGCAACTGCAGGGTCCTTGGAGCGCGCAGAACGTTTTCGTTCGGGTTCTGAGGCGCGGGCCATCTACCTCTGCTCGAAATGCGAAGGTCCTGGCCCAGACGAAGCAATAATAAAAATCTGGATGCAGTATGGATGTCCCCCCACAATCTTGCGCCCGGTTGAGCTAATGATGGCACTGAAGGATACCAGTGAAAGGCTGGGAAGCTTACGGGCCGAATGGAGGAGTTGATCTTGAGAACTGGGAGATTGGAACCAAGCCTTGGGGGGGTCCGAGAGAAGAAAATGCTTTGAAGATACTGTCTTATAACGGTTGCTCTTCGGCTCCACGTCTCATAGCTTCAACGTTAGAGACTCAAACCCGCGGATTGCCGGTCCCGGGTGGTTATCTATTCGCTATATTGATGACCAAGCTCCCAGGTGACTGCGTCGAGTCGCTTAAAGGCCTCTCTGCCGCGGATTACATACAGCTGCGGGCTGCATTTAAAGAAGCATGGTTGTAAGTCGACGGAGATCGCCATACCTTGGTTTCCGGCTCAATGATGTTTATTTAGGGAATGCGAGGATTGTGGCGTGGTCAATCAAGACGTGGGTTCCCGAAACATACTCTGGGATCGTGAGAAAGGGAAATGGTAACTACACTCATTCAAGCCCTGACATTACTTATGTACTCATTTTTTGAATAGCTATATCGTGGACTTCGGGCATGTTATGATACTAACACAAGAATACGGTTGGGAGGATTGGTTGTATTCCTCATGGGGGATCGATGAAGGTCTCCCGCGCAAGCGGAGGGAGAGGCCACGGGGCCAGCGCGGATGGTAAAGGGCATATGACTTGTGGACACGTAGGATAGGGTCAGCGAAGTAGTACTTCGGGTAGTTCTCTGGTCCATGGGATTTACAGAGTCCATCATCATATTCAATCATAACACAACGCTTCAGTGACCAAATTTGTTGTTGCACGTCTCTACCTCATCTCAATATTGATATGTCGTCAGAAAAAACGAAACTCTGTCCGAGTCTGCCATTGTAAACTGAGGTTGAATCCGTGTATAGAAAAGTTTGCTGAGGCCAGACGGGGACTGTAGTGCCAAAATGTACTAGAAAGCACCAGTGTCCCAAACCCTCTTGATAACAGAGGAGCACTGTAGGGAGTGGGACGGCTGGATCTTGTGCTCCTGCTCTTTGAGAACCTCCACAAACTCCTCATAACGCTCACTGTATTCATCTGGGCTTATTTCATCCACAGTCTCACCAGTCAACCAATACGGCGGCTGAATGAATTCCAATGGTTGCGCGATGGCCCACTCCAGATCAATAAAGCACTTGATATTCCAGTAGTCGTCAACAGGAATGTTGCTTGCGTGCAAATCAGTCAGGTTGAGATAAAACGGTCCGTGGTTCAGACAAGGTTCAAGAAACCGGGCTAATAGAGCGCGCATCATGGATAATGCTAACATTTGGGTGACACAATCTGCTACACAGGCGAGCGAATTTGGCTGGTAGCGTAAGTAGCTATCATGAACGGATAAGAGACCGTTAACATATGAGCCGACTGTAGAGAACACGCGGTCTCGGGGTATATCAAGAGGTGTCTCTTCATTTTCCACAATTGTTGATTCCGCAGAAAGAGACCTATTTTCCAGCCGCAAAAAGCCATCATCATCAATCGTAAAAGATCCAATTTTTGGCAGGGGCTTGTGGCTAAGGGTGAGGATGACTTTTGCAAGGTTTCGAAACAAGTTCAACCGTAGTGTCTGATTATCAACATATTTGTCATGCCAATCATCGGAGAGCATCCTCCCATCTGCTTCCTCGACGAAATCTATGAGAAGATACGGACCAAGTCTATTGGAGATAGTGATTGAATGCTGAACTAGTCGAGATGGAAGGGAAAGTCGGAACAGCTTTCGAAATGTTCATTTTAGAGAATGCCATAGTTGTGTGAGAAACGGTAGAGCTCTCTCGAGGAAACTGGAGGTTTATTAACAACAATGAATGAAAGGTGAGGGATAAAAAGACAAAGGTTCTCACAAACTGGCCGGTTGAAAGAGCAAATCCATATAAATGTGGTATTGGGATCGGAGGACACTCGTGGTTGATCCAGGCATAGGTTGCAGCCTCGCAGCGCACCTTCTCATCCGCGTTTCCAGGACGAAAGGTCTCTCCAACGCGATAGGGGAGAGGAAAGCGCATGAGTACGCGCCGTAAAGCATTGATTCTGACTGGAACGCAGAGGTTGAGGCTGCCACTCATCCATTTCTTTGGTTCTTCCACTTGACAAACTGAAGGACAGACGCTGAGGTGGTGAGCAACGAGCTCGGAAATCACATCGCGATTCCGGTATATGCGTGTGTAGAACTTCGCCTGCTCAGCCGGGTAAGACAGCTCGCGTATGACATTACCATCGCTCCCTTTAGCCTGGGAGTAACTGATCTCCCCCCTGAGATTGCGCTTGGTCGGCATGATTGGGGTGGACGGTGACTCGTTGGGTGGAGCCTCAAAAGTCGTTGTCGGCCCGAACCGAATTCTCCGGTCCGGGAACAACGGCCGAAACTTCGGACAGTAATTGCTTGCCGCGAGCACTGCTTTCACAACTCCCATCTATGCAAACAATCAAGCACACTCTACGTTCGGGAGGGTGTTTCTGTACCCAACGTCTGGTATATTATTCAAGCCCAGGGTACTGCAATTACCTGCGCCCATGACCATATCAAAGTTGAAGCTCTTGGAGAGGAGTATCAACGATCTCTTGATTGAGGTCTATCGATTTCAGCAGTATAATGCCATTAGTACTGCCTCTATCAATGCAAA
This sequence comes from Aphanoascus verrucosus, assembly GCA_014839905.1. Lineage (NCBI taxonomy): Eukaryota > Fungi > Ascomycota > Eurotiomycetes > Onygenales > Onygenaceae > Aphanoascus > Aphanoascus verrucosus. Next base: position 27,929 of record JACRYM010000054.1, read on the forward strand.
GCACGCTTATGCTTGCCATAGCTAGATGGACAGCTGCGGTGAAGGGAACCATATTCAGGCAGTTTGCAAAACAGCCGGTCTATCTGCTTTTTGAACAAGAGTGCTGAGAAAAAGGTGCCGCTTGGCCTGCGATGGCTGACTTTGCGATGACCTGAACTCCAAACACGGTAATGTCAAGCAGGCATAATCCTCAAATCGATAGGGCTATGCAGATTACGAGCTCTGTTCAGTGGCCACGCAAGAAAAAGCCCCGAAACTAGAAAGTCAAAAGGTGCAAGATATCAACCTGCATATCCCACCGAGATCTTCCGTCATATCTCCCTTGATATCAAGCCAACACGTAAACCTATCTTTGTTTGCCCCTGCTAGAGAATGTCAGTGTACTGTACGTAGAAGAGTGCTCCCGTTCAAATGAGCTTATGATTGCCGAGCCTGACCAGCTTCTAGTTAGCTAACTGACAGCAGGTGGCAACATTTCAATGCCTCAATGACTCATTGATCTGCAAAAAAGACCTCGGAGTTGTAGTTTCCATTCCCTGACCTACCGTAGCATGTCGTTTCCTTGAAGCAGAGAACGGCATGATGAAACGCGGCAAGACTCATGGGAGGGACTTAGTACTACCACCCTGTAAGCTTGATTCACGTTTGTCGTCAAAGTCTAGACTCCCGGGACGCTTCATTCCCCGAAGCATAACCGTTGCGATGCAACTCGAGTTGGAATGCGTTGATTTATATTCGATTAACATTCATAGCAAGTTGCCCTCGTGGTGGCCTTGCTCTAGGTAGATGTATCCCCGAGAGTATGTTGTGGGTTAGAAGCAGCTTGCTTCATAATACGTATAAATACGGATATCTTTCGGTTCAAGCTTAGGAGCATGGACCACCTGCTGATTAGGCGTTGTGAATGCGGGGGAGCAGCCGTTGAAGTGTAATTGCAGGAAGCCGCAATAGTCGATCATCCGAATGTCTAACCTCCATTATCAGAGTTCATTGTTCCCATACGGTATCAACCTCTGTGCCAATCGTTCCGTGGAGGGACTAATCTTATCACCAGATCGTTCGGGTTAGCAATGACCGGCACTTTTACAATGCTGTCGGTCTGCTGGTCGGGTTAAGTCTCCCAGGCAAGTTTTCCGGCCGAGGAGTAAAAGAGAAGGGTATATTCCAGATCGCCGACCTCCAAGTAAGGGACTAGCAAGTTACCTGCATGGGAAAGATATACTCTTTCACATAGTAACACCAAAGGAAGTATCGTTGCTCGAAACCTTGCTAGCGCGAGCACAAAGCTCTGGATTTGGCCACGCAAGAAAAGTTGAATGGTGATGAAGTCCATAGAGGTACTTTATCGAACAGATGTCGCCCTGCAGGGTCAATGCTGCCCCTGGCATATGTGAGTCTGGATACATAAACGCCGAAGATCTGGAATGTTTTAAGACGGCCAGCATGCAAAACCTGCATGAAACGCACGAAACGAAGATTTTCGACTTCCGCGACTTCTCCGTACCAAGCTGTGAGCTCGCCGACGGACGGACGAGAGTGCAAAGAGAGATGCGACCGCGATGAACAGATTGGCTGATTGGGCTGAATTCAAAAGTAAACGGCGCGATTTGACCAACTTGGAGAGAATCCCCGACCTTGGTTGGACATATTAGCAGCAGGTGAATCCTCTCAGGGCCAGGGGACAGCTGGTATGGGGTACAAAGCTACATGTCAAGCAATGCACGGTCGAAACTGACGAACCATGGAAGCGATTCAGGAGGATCCACGCGGTGATAAGTGGACAGGGTCGATCTATGATGTATCCGGAGCCACAAATCGGCGAAAAGCGATTGTTTCTCGAAAGCCTACTGGACAGACATGATTCGTGGTGCAGTTGTCGCACCAGTAGGTCTTCCAGTGAGCTGGGAATAAGGCGTACTGGTACCTGGCATTGAGGGAGAGTTTCTCCCAGGCACGCAGTACATCGAGTACACTCCGATCCAGGAACGGTGCATGTCCGCAGGAGGAGGAAGGAAGTTGACCGCCGACAATTATCGTGACACTGGCTGTGGATGGGGTACACAACCATCCGGAGAACAACTGTCTAATTGATCTTGCACGATTCGACGCATCTTTCGACCTGTCGTGCGCCCGTCAGCGAACAACAAAGGATATGCCACGATGGAGGGGTAAAGTTCTCAGGCCTCGACTGTGCTCTGCACCCGCGCAGTGCAATTGGACGACCAGCACCCCTCACGCAGCCTTCTCGATTCCTCCGCGAGTTTAGCTCCAATTCCTGCCCTGGAGTTAAGTTAGCTTTGTCTCCCCTGGACTCGTTCGCCGCATCGAGGGGGAAGTTGTGGATGGCGAGTCTCAATTTATCAGCAGAAACGTCATCCACTTGGGCAGCATGTGAGAGAGGCTCTAGGCCCCTCGAATCGCTTGGCAGGCATCTCGCCTTTAATCCGACGTCCTGAAGCTCTGCGACCGTGCTGGTCCCGGTCGGGAATATCACGGCGCTCCTAAGGTGCTGGGGTGAGGTCGTCCCTTGCGCTCTTTATATGGCTGTTGCATTGTTGTTGCCTACCGTGGATGACAGACGATCTGATTAGACGGTGAGGGCATCACAGGGTCCGGAGATACGAGGCACAGCGAAAATTATTTGCACTTTTTGTATGGCCAAGACACCAAACCATACCAAAAAAGTGCAAATGATTATGGCACCCGCTGTGAGGGATGTGTGCCATTCTGCGCTGGACTAGCGAGAGTTTAGCGGTTAGTCAACGAGCAACGCATCCATCGCCACGCGAACCAGCGCAGCAGTGTTTTACCGCGTGGAAAGAGCATAAACCACCGTCATTTGTTGGCTTGGAGATGATTCATTGATCTAACGGCAAGGAACAAACACAGCATCCAGATCAAGTGTCCAATGTACATACCGTAGAAAGGTACAGACAGTAGTATGTATGTACTGTACATACATTCACTCCGTGATATTTCACCTGCATCGTTAGCCAGTGACCTACTCCGTACTTCATGTGTAACTTGCCCAGTGTCATGATGCATTGCAAACACCAAAAGCGCATGCGAGCAATGCTTTTATCCGATGTAAGCGGTGGACCTCGTATAACTAACCCTAACGCGCAGTCTTAGCTCGTCGCGGGCCTATGCATTCCTAATCCTGATCCTCAGGAACCAGACGCGGCGAGGGGAGAGTTGTAGAAATATAGTTTGGATGTTGCAGTGGTTAACGAGCAGTCCGTACCCGTCCTGACGCAGAAACGAGCAGAGGATGGATGAATGGAAACCTGGTTTCTCTGGGAGCAACACAGCATTGATAGTGGGAAAGTTGATGATAAGTCAAGGCCAACAACAGACCAGCCGCAAAGCAAGCCTTAGGGGCAACTAACCATTAGCCACATCCCACTGATCTTCCCCTTTCCCGTTCCACACACCCATCGCCATGCTGGCTTGTTCAGCCCTTTTAAAACATCATAGCGGCACCCTGCACCCTCCCTTTCGTCTCCGCCCCTCCTCCGACTTTTCTCCTCCATCCCATTTTCTTCATGTAGACCATCACCGCAGTCATCGTTATCTTATCCCATTCCTATTATTACTTTGATCTTATTATCCCTCGCGCCAACGGCTTTTCTTTCTCGTTCCTTTTCTCATCTAGAAAACCCCCCCTGTTTCGACTGTCGTCTGTCCCTTTCTCGTCGCTCTATTTTTGGTGTGCCTTTTTTCGGTCTTTGCCGATAACAACAACGTGAAACGCGCATCACCCTTCTTTCCCCGATCAGCGAGACCACGACGCTTGCTTGCCAGCATCGACCCCTCACGTCCACATCTTTTTTTCTCACGCTCGCATCTGGTATGCCAAACCCCAACCCACCACCTCTTCCCGTCCTCCTCCACGACCTGCCCTGCCCTGCCCATCACTCCCACATCCTGTTTGTCTGCATCTATCCTGAAGTCATCGCTGCTCCAGGGGATCCATTTGATCTGCCTTGATTGGATTCTCTGCCAATCCTTTGATGATCTAAACCCACCTAAGAGTGCTCGTCCTCCAGGTTGATCACTCTTCGACTGTCGACGACGACTTCCCACTATTTGAGGCTTGTTTGGGCGGTTTTTATCTAACCCCGCAAGTCAAACAGATTTGACCAGGTGATTCCTTTCGACGCAAATATCCTCTGCTCCTCTTCGCCCACGGATCCCCTTTTGAGGTGGTTGTGGTTGTTGTCGCGGTCAAACCTTTGGTCCGTGATTGATCGACATTCCGTTGGTAGCCTTCTTGAGTAACCGTCCGGCTAAACATCCTCTTTAGGAACAACAGCGTTCCTACCCCATCTTTCGTCGTTCGCGTCTTCCTCGTACCAGTCTATCGGCCGTTGTTTTGACTGCAGGACATTGGTGGGGAGATTGGGTTTATTTTAAGCAACACTCTGCTCATTGGACTCCGTCGCACCAGGGACGGCCTTGGTTTCATGTCGCCGTGTCTGAAGGGTCCTCTCGCCGGAATCTCGACGGGCCTTTCGAGTAGCGATATACGAAATTCGTCGCCGGACTACCGTGTGGACTAAATCATGACTACGTTTCTTCCTGTCAATATGGACCATCCGCGTGCAGAGATCGAGATGGATTTCCAGAAAAATTCTACTGCGCCTTTTATGCCACGAACCGAACGTCCCGTGAAGCGCGAAGCTCAGGAACAAACTCAAGTGCTGAATACTTCTGGACACCAGGGCGAGAACAAGCGACAGGCCGTCGATGGAACTACAAACGGGCACGTCAAGTCGAACTACTCCCATGCGCACCCAATGTCCAACAGGAATGGAAGCAGGGAAGGGTCGTCGACGCAATCGTCCGCTCCTGAGGACATGCCCACACACGACTCAGACGGAGAACATTACGGGAGTGAGAACGAAGGAGATACTGGAGACGCGGCCCCTCCATCCAAAAAGAAAAAGGGCCAGCGATTTTACTGTAAAGACTTTCCCCCTTGCAATTTAAGTTTCACTAGAAGTGAACATTTGGCTCGTCATATAAGGTTCGTTGAACTCTTTCAGTATCTGCTCATCCGGTCCGGTCTCGAAACTAACTCTCCCACATTAGAAAACATACAGGTGAACGTCCATTTCAATGTCACTGTTCGAGACGCTTTTCTCGTCTAGACAATCTTCGTCAACATGCACAGACCGTTCATGTCAATGAAGACATTCCTGGTGATTCACTTGCTGCCACAGGGACTCGATTTCAACGTCAGATCCGGACGGATCGTGTACGGCCCCCAGGGAGAGCCCGTGCAGGCACGGGTGGCAGCCAGGGCGGCCACAGCCGTGGACATAGCAGAAACTTATCTACGTCGAGTATAGCTTCAACTGTTTCATCTTATAGTCAGAGCCAAGAGCTCAGGCGACGTCCTCAGCCTCTAATGATGGCCAACGACGGAACTTCGCGAGCTAGACTCTCTCTGGAAACAGTGACATCTACTCCCAAGACCCCTCCTCAACAGGTTCATCCATTTTCTGCACAGTCACCAAACACGGCGTTATTTACTCCCTCAACTGCGTACGGTGAGACTGCAAGTCCTTTCTACGCGTCCCCTGCATCAACAGCTGGATTCTGGGGGGACAGTATACACAATCGTCGACTTTCCGTTCCTTCCGGAAGTAGACCATTCAGCTCATCACATGCAAGCTCTTACCCCCCCAACCACCTCAGACAGCTGGCACCGGCAAGCGGCGGATACCCTGGCAACGAGAGCCCCTTGGGTGGCCCCTCGACCCCCCATACCCCGCATGATGCGCAGGGACCATCGTCGTCTGACTCGGACTGGCGGCGGAGGACCTGGCATCCAAGCACCGCCTTCGCTCGACCTGCCACCAGCGGCCTTTGGTACCAAGAGTCAGCAGAACTTGCTCAACCCGGCTATCCGCCCGCCTTGCAATCGGTGCCAGGCCAGAGCGCGCCAAGACTGCCAGGAATTGAGAGTTTCGATCAGTTGCAAAATATCACCTCTGCGCCTCCGCGGCGTGAACCGACGCCGATGCAAATTGATCGCCCCAGCGAGTCAGAACAACCATCTCAACAACAAACGCCCACTGCACCGTCATTCCCTGGGAATTTTAATCTCCAACCCCCCGTCTCTCGGCCGCAACCTCCTATCTCGGGTCATGGACATCGTAGGGGATACCTTTCTGTGGATATGTCACTTCACAGAAACTTGACCAGGCTCGATATAGGCGGGAACGATTCCCAAAAACAAAATATACCTTGGGGTCAACAGACACCTCGTCAACCTGCCACAACTCAGGAATTAGCCCCAGCGGGTCCAATGATGCCTACCGTGGCCGCCCAACAAGCGATGGAAGTTTCCCAGCTACCTGAATCGCAACGCGTCACCGAATCCGCACAACGAAATAAGAGACACGCTTGGTACAACGATTCGATAGCGCATCGTCCTGCAACGACAAGTGCACCCTCTGATTCTACAATACCGGAGAACACTCAGGTACCCCCAAAAGCGAGTGTCGATTATCTTGCTACTGTTGCAACAAATGAAAATGAAGCGGAACGTCGCCGCTCGTTCGCTACTGCCGAGTTTGGCCCAAATGTGAGCGCAGCTCTGCCCCCGTTTCCAATTAACCTATGTGAATTTGGTTGCTGACGTCCCTGTTACATTTCGTAGACTTCCAAACCCATATTTGATGGCAATTCTGAGCCTCGTTCCGGGCGTTTCTCCGGATCGACTGGAGCTGATAATGGACTGGGTCGGCTCGAAGCGCTCGTGGCCGTTGCTACTAGTGAAAGCAACGGAAGGATGATTTAATTTTCATCCCGTCCCATAGCATCGTCTTGCTCACCCATCCAATCTACGTCGATTCATGTATCAGTCACTACATTGGAGCGAATTGGAGAAAAGCTCCTAAGCAGTGCTTCCTGCTTAGCTGTGTCGCTGTTCTGGTTTTCCTTTGGTCAGCTCAGTTGGATTTCTGCAGGTCATTTTGATGGCCAGAGATACCCCACTATCGTTTCTATTTGATTTATTTTTCATCTCGATCGTTTTTTTGAATTGAGCTGAATTCTCAAGTTCCCAGCAGGTTTAACTCTATAATTACCATGGAGAATTCGGAGGAAACTTTGGGGCTTTTGACCCTGGTGATATTGATAGAGTGACGAGGACTCGCCCTTTCCCGCTTTACCAGCGGGCTTTGGACATACCTTTATCTCTGGATCGTGATTGGCCTCCACTTTGACGTTCTGAGCTATGTTTATGATTTACACGAATGGACATGGGAAGGAAACAGGTCAGTGTTGGAACATGCTGGTATCCCTTATTATTATCTCTATTATTATCTCTATTATTTCGCTTCGAGTCTTGTGTTTTCAAATATGTTCAAGTTTTCCTATTTGTACCTTTGCACTTTCTCCCCTTTTGGGCCTGATTATGGTCCCTTTTGTACCTTTTGGTTGGATTCACTTGTGCTTTTTCCTCTGCTACTGATATGATTTTCTTGGGTTATGCACGAGATTGATAATGACGAGATGATTTTACGGCCTTATGCATACTCGCAGGTATTGGAATGAGGATATCACTTTTGATTCTTATCATTTCCCCATATTCCTTCTTGTCAAACCTTTCTTTACTCAACAAAAAAAATCAGGGTATCGTTCTTCCCCGACATATATCCCTTTGCATGTCCTCGTGTTTAGGGTTTGGACACAGCATGGAGTAGAGGTCGAAAAACCATGGATTTCCTTTGATAAGAGTGACGAAAGTGCAACTCTTGTCCTGCGTTTCTGTTTCTTCTGGGAATTTCCTATTATGAAGTTTCTGTGGCGTAAGCCGTGTGAACATGGGTTGCGCACAACCTCTCATACTCTAGGATTTGTTATATCAACTCCAAAGGCCTGCGTGGGTTCCCTGGTTTTCAATATCCTTTCAGGACAGATGGTTTTCAAGGTGAGAGCTGATTGTCGTGCGCGCCAATACCGAATTATCCTATTGTTCCAAATCAGCAAAGAACATTACGCTTCAGTAAGCAATGCCAGTCATCTTTACTCGTCTCATTTTGTTCTATTCTATTCGTCCATGAGAAGATATGAAGCTTTGCATTAAACTACTAAGCCTTTCTATACCCTTGAGTTTTGTTCACAATCCCCTTTGTCTACCCCAGAGAGACAATGGCCATGGTTCAATGCGCCCTTGATGTGGTATACTATAGAAAGGGGCCCCATTGTTGCAACACATCTTTATTCAAGTTTCAATACGTAAAGGAAACAGCAGCCACTGGACCTTTCCAGTCTCCCTTTCACACACTGCGCTTTCTGCTCCGCTTTTATAGATCCGATTTATATCCTTCCTCTTGACAGCTCCTTGACAACTGCAACAAGCCGCCTTTGCAGCAGGTCGAGGACATATTCACTCCACCTTCTGAGTTGGCACCTATATCCCGTTGTTCTCTAGAGAAAGGAGCACTTCCGTCCCGAATTATTCATTTGTCTTATGAACCTATATCTGCCACGGGTGTCACGAATATATCAGGATTGCGTTCCTGGCAGATTATAGCCTCGACTACCCTACTACCCTCGGTCAGAGAAAAATGGCAGAAGTCCTGTCACCCGTCCCCTTAAGGGCGGGCAACAACCTTATCCGTATGGAGATCATGCCATACCCATCCGACGACGAAGTTTCAATGTCAGACTGGGACCCTTCAAACCCATCCGCCAGTTACAAACGACAGCGAACCGGCAGCGTCGACGCAAGCTCCGACGGCTCCTACACTGAAGAAGACGACAATGACGCCGACCCTAATTCGCGAAAGCGACGACGCACCCATTACGAGCTGGACATGCCCGTGACCGACCCGGCGGGGTTGCCACTGCACGATCCAGAGCTGTATGAGCAGATTCAGCGAATGGCCAAGGCGGCTGGATCGTATATGGATGCGGGCGCGAGCGTGGTGGTCAGGTATCATCCGTATGAGCCGAGGACACCGACGCCGCCTGCGTGGTTTATGCAGCCGTGGTCGTATGATGAACTCTTCATAAATAAGGCGGGGGCAGGGAATGATGAGCATGATGCTAAGGCTGACGATAAGGATGAAGATGACGACGATGAGGAAGATGAAGATGATGAGGATTACGAGGGGAGCGACGAAGATGATGATGAAGATGAAGATGACGAGAGCATACGGGGCCCGCCAGTGAGCCCTTTGACTCCGAAGAATGAGCGTGTGCGTAAGCAAGTCGATTCGAGCGACGATGAATCTGCAAGTGAGTGTTGTCCTGCTATCCCCGGGTGTGTCCTCGTAGACCTCTGTGAACGTTTCTGCGTTGGGTCGGCAGTTCTGTGCTTGAAGAAGTGCAGATCCAGTGGACATATTTGAGTATTGGCGCTAATCGATTTGTTTAGAACGAGGTGTCCAAGCTCTCTTGGATGGAATCCAGATAGTCGCGCAGCAGAACAGTAAACCTCGAGAAGGAAGCGTCAGACAGGAGGAAACCGTCATCCGACGAGAATCTGTCAACTCAGAAGTAACGGTTATACACCATGGCACTACCGTCATGCAAGAGGAAACTGTTATACAGCAAGAGATCGTGAGAAAAGAGACTCCAAAGCAGCTGATCCCAGATGGAGCACCACCACGATTAATAACAGCTGGCCAGACGGGCGGCAAAAAGTTACCGGAGCTCATGGCTTACCATGCTGAGATGGAAGCGCAGACATCACCACCGCCACCGTCCTCAGGCCAGGGCCGCAGCAGCAGCGGTAAGGCCATGGACTTACAGTCTGCACAAGTGGATGCGGACATGGGTCTGCCGGACTATTCCACCCCCTCTTCTATTTCTCCCCCACAAGCTCCCCCGCAGCCGACTCCTCCGCCGTTTGAAGTGGCACCAATGCCGATGAATGAGGCTGCCGGCCAGGGGGAGGGCATTGAATATACAGGCACAATGAGAATTCGCGGTGTAAATGCAGGCGACAGCGGGGAGGATTTGTCTGACTCTTTCTGTGGCCGTGAAAAGTCCCCAAGCAGATCTCCTGCGCCCCCTGTGCTCTCACCGATAATGGGCACGGCGGAACTCGACAGCGAATCCCTTAAAGAATCGTTCCCAGATTACGGGCTTTGCAGGAGAATTCGAACATGGGCTGGACGACAGAACAGAGGTCCTTCAATCAAGAGAAGACCTCCTCCGGAGCCAATGTCAAAACACCCTTGTCTGACAAGACCTACCAGGCGGGACATCAGATTGCCTCCGCGGCCTACTGTCGCGCCGGTAAATCCGGCAGGTGTTACCTTTCAGCCTAGTGCTCCCCAGAATGTGCAGACAAATTACGATAACCCGATGGCAGACACGCCGTTGCCTTCAATTGAGACAGACCCAGGAGATCAGAATATCCCAGTACAGCAACCAGCAGCTGCTCCTACCGCTCATCCTGTCGCGCGTGGGAGCACTCAAAGAAGAGCAAGAACTCGAAGAGGTCCACCAAGAAGTCGGCTGACTCAGTTGCGAGCTGAGGCCGCCTCAGAGGCGCGGGCAATCAGAGGTGCGACTTCGTCGGGGAGCACAACAGGGACCTCAACAACTAGTTCCAGTCAACGACCTGACACTCCGAGACCGGCAACTGGAGGATCTCAACCTTCTCAGATTGCCACCTCTCCCTCCCGTACTCTTGCTCCTATCACTGAACCCGCACCGTCCACTCAACCTGTCGCGCGTGGAGGCACTCAACGAAGGGCTAGAATTAGGATAGGTCCACCAAGAGGTCGGGGAACTGGATTGCGAGGAGCGGCTACCATGGATGCACGCTCAACAACAAGGAGTACAACGGAGACCACAAGCACTGGACCCAGCCAAGGATCTGAAACCCCCCAACCGGCACCTGAGTCATCTCAGCTTTCTCAGATTGCCACTGCTGCCATTGAGGCTCTTCCTCGTCCTACTCCTGCAGCCCATGCAGAGGAGTTGGGCGAGAGCAACACTGTAGCTCCAGCAGAAACGGCTGACGCGGAATCAGACGAAGTTATGCTAAAGATTGAATCGCCGGATTCCCAAAAGAAAGAGGGGGAGCAGGAAGATGAGCAGGAAGGGGAGCGGGAAGGCGAGGAAGAGCTTCAAGATCCTAAAGAACCGTCTCAACCGGCTCCAAATGTTGCGAACACAGGTGCTAGAAGAATAACCGTCAGCCAAACAATAGAGCTTGAGCCAGCTCAGCCTGCAGCACAAGAGCCTGCCGCGGCCGCTGCCCCTCCAAAGAAAGGCAGAGGAAAGGCTGCAGCGCCAGCTCCAGCACCATCCACCAGAGTTACTCGCGCAACAACGAGAGCTGCTGCGGCGGCGGCGGCAGCAGCGGCAGAAGCAGCCGCAAATCCCCCTGCGGAGGCTGCACAACCACCACAAGCCACACAGGCTTCTGGAACCGCTCCCAAGGCAACCGCTACAAAAACAGCGACGAAAAAGGGTAAGGCTGCTACAGCAACAGCAACCACTACCAAGGCAAAGGCCAAGCCTAAAGCTAAGGCTAAGGCTCCGGCAGCGGAAGCAACAGCCAAGGGAGGCCGTGGCACCAAAGCAAAGGCTGCCGCTAAGGAGGATGAACCAGAGGATGAAGAAAAGAATGAAGAAGACGAAAGTGAGAGTGAAAGTGAGAGTGAGAGTGAGAGTGACGAGGATTCAGAGGAGAGTGAGGAAGAAGAAGCCCCGCCACCTCCTAAGGTCACTGCATCCCGAGCTGAGAAGGGAGCAAAAACGGCGGCAAAGAAGGCCCCAGCAAAGAAGGCCCCAGCCAAAAAGGCTCCAGCAAAGAAGGCTGCTACTAAGAGCGCAGGCAGGGTTACCAAGCCCGCTCCAAAGAAAGGTGGTAAGAAGAAATAGTAGCAAGGGCTGCGATCAGCTGGAAGGGGTTCGGTCGATTGATGGGCTTTTAAGGAGAATTGGGCTGTAAATTTAGGGAGCATATGGAGTTTCACATTGGCTTAGGAGTATTCGTTTTGTTTGTATTCAAAGGATGGATAGAAAAATATATCATCATGGATTACCGAGTATTTCGCATGCGTTGTGATTCTCGTAGATGTCAATGTTGCATTCAGGGGGTCTGCGCTCAGGTCTCAGAAGAATGCATTTCCAATAATCGAAGTCCTACGGAACAATATTCAACCATTCCGGGTAAGTCTTGGCACGAAAGTTAGTCTCGACGTCACCTGTCTCAATATCAAATTCACCGCGTCGAATTCTCGATATCAACGCAGCGCAACAACGTTGCGAGGAGACACCCTTGGGAGTCTTCCGCAAGATGACTGCTGTACTGAATAATACACGCCTCTTTAGGTACTGGCCGGAAATAGCTGGAAATTTCCAACGGGCAATTCCGCCCTATGCGTAGACGAATCTAAGGAAACCTACGCCGGAAATTGCCTGCTACTTGGGACCAATTCTCAGTTGGCCTTCACTGTTTTCTCTGTGTAACTTTGCCTTCTAGTCTTAGGTAATAGAGAGCTGAAAGCTTGCGGGGCATATAAGTGAATGTTTTCGTGCGTCACTTTTCGTTCTCCTCTCTATGTTTTCTTTTCTATTTGATACCGCAACAGAAACATCGTCACGGTCAGATTCTCTCAACTTCACAGTCGTGAAGCATTTAATACAGTCTACTTTTTCAGTCTTTCAAAGCTTTGTTTTCAACTGTTTCTTGTCAAAACTACTGTAAAAAGTAGTGAACGAAATGTCCGATCAAGTGAACGGCGTGACGAATCATGTCAACGGCATGGCAAGCAGCACGGCAAGTGGCACAACGGATAGCTCGACGAATGGCACGATGAATAGCACGATGAATGGCACGCTGAATGGCACGACGAACGGCACGGCGAATGGCATGCCAGACGGCATGCTGAACAACTCGCCGAACGGTACAGCAAATGGCACGGTAAACGGCACAGTTAACGGCACAGTGAATGGAACCACAGGGAACCCCCAGTTTTTCCAATTGACAATGAACCCTACCTTCCGTCCGCTCCAAAGAGAGATGCTTCTTATAATCCAAGCTGTGCTTCAGCCGCAGCCAATCGGGACTTTGGAGAGTGCTGCCTACGAGCTGGATTTGTTCTATCAGATGATCTCTCCACAGGATCTCGAATTCCTCTGTCATTGCGATTTTGTAGATGCCTTCTGGGAGACTTTCCATTGGATTGCAAAACAGATTCCACATGACCATCCTGCTATGGACACGCTCGTTGATCTAATTATAGAGATCCGGAAACTGCCAGGCCGGCGCGTCTGGGTCGAGGGCTACGGAGACTGCCATATGTGGAACGATCTCCCGATGATTGCAAGAACGTATAGTGATGGCTATTTGGTTGAGTCTCCCTCCCCCAGAGTTTGTTTTATTACTTAACATTGTGATTTTCTTTCTGTTTCTGGTCTCAAATTCTATGAAACACGCGTCTCCTAACTCACCCTTTTTTGGCATCAACAGGAAGATTGTATAAATCGCGTATGGACTAAGCCTCGCCAGCTTAGTTACAACAGCTACGGTGCGCGCATCATGGGCCGCTGCGGCATCGAGCTCGATAGTTTCTGTCTCCAGGCCATCAACGGGACCCTCGAATACGACTACGACCGCACCACCTACCAACGAGTGCGCGTCACCGACCCTACCACTATTCGAAACCTCGATCATGGAATTGCCATGGTGGCTGAGTGGTTCAAGCATGCCGGCGCAATGTTTTATCTCAAGGCACCGCCATCTGGAATAAACTCATGTCGACAGTTTTCGCCTGCACGCGAAACCCCACAGTTCACCGTGGAGAAGTGGCAGTTGTGGAAGGATATGTTGACGGAGTTTGCGGATTGTGAGGGCCTGAAGGATGCTACTAGGGAGTTGGCGAGGGAGACCGTGGAACGCATGCTTGCGATTCAGGTTGAGAGGATTCCTTACTATTCTGAATGATTTTGTTTCCCGTGAACTAGTTCCTTGTGGTGCGTCGGGCTCTAAATGTGCATCTGCTGATTGGAGACGATGCTTCATGCCTTTGCCGCCTTCGCTGTCTGATCGAACTAAACACTAATTATGGAGTACGAATTACTCTAACACTGATCACAATGCAACCGTGATGGAACTCAGATAGTATTATGAGAAAATGAAACGAATGTTCAATTGTCAAAGTGCAACTTTTTTTGTGTTCATAATAATGTGGAATCATCAAGTTAGGAAAGGGTAGTACTTCTGCTTTCTATAATATTATCGACTCTAATATGGAGCTGTTTGGATGTGAAGATTCACGAATCATATCAAATGGGAATAGTATTCAACGTGGCTGGATTCGATCGCTCCGAGACACTGAGAGTAGTACCATTCACCTTTATCTGTCCATTGCCCCTACTACTGCGTTGAGGAGGTACGAATCTTCCGCTAGCTCAACGCAAGGCCACATTGAAGCACATGAAGCTGGCTTCATTTATTGGCAAGACGATTGGGTGAACATTGTCCTGATGTAGCTCTGTGAAATGGAACCGAAATTGTACAGTACAGTCAGTACGTAACTGAGGCTAATAATAGCTATATGCAACACAGATCGTTAAGCAAAAGTTGCGACTCCCACACAAGAACTCCGGCCATAGATACACGCGACCTGGCGCATTCTGTCAAACGCCACAACAGAGAAGCAATGTAAGCAACATGAGCGATACAAGCGCACTGAAATGAAAGCAATTGGCATCAACAAGAGTCAAGGAAGGAGAAGCATCAGCGCATCCCCTTGTCACCTTCCAAGCGCGCTTACCACCGCGCTAACCATGACAGCCGCCTCTCGCTCCCAGTTCCCCACCACTATTGGTGCCTCCGTTGTTGACCTCATTCTAGCTCTATTTAATTCCGTACTGGGCAGCTGAGAACCCCGCAACACGCACGCCCTGATCTCTTCCCGAAGCCGGTCCCGGTTCGACCTCAGGGTACGTACGGAGACGCCTCCGCGAGAAACAAGCTCCTGGACACGAGGCGATAGGGAAGATGCGAGGGAGCGCCAGAAGTATGAAGGGAGAGATGATGTGTCGAGAGATTGCAGGATAGGTTGGAGGAGATTTGGTTTTGGATTTGCAAGATCAGTCCCGGCTGCCTGGTTGTCTGCGACATCTTCTTGGCTGGAGGGGTAGATGAGAAACGGATGAACTGGGGGCTTCATTCCCTTCAAGAGTGATTCTAGGGCGACGATGTGCTGGCACCGTGTAGAAACCTCAAGAAGCGCCCGAACAAGGGAAGGGAGCATGGGCAGGCCGCGTGCGAGGGCGGCCGATGAGGACAGAACTGCTGTGTGAATGTAACCTTTCAAAATCGCTTGAAGAAGCTCTGGAGTGAATCTAGACGCAGGGATGTTGGTTTCTGGGGTCGGAGATAGCAGGTATAAAGCAGTGATAGCTGATATAGCCCGCGATCTCGC
This sequence comes from Aphanoascus verrucosus, assembly GCA_014839905.1. Lineage (NCBI taxonomy): Eukaryota > Fungi > Ascomycota > Eurotiomycetes > Onygenales > Onygenaceae > Aphanoascus > Aphanoascus verrucosus. Next base: position 43,345 of record JACRYM010000054.1, read on the forward strand.
TTCTTCTTGCTGCGCATAAGTCGCCGCGCCAGGGCTCTGGCTTCTGGAGCCCGCAGAAGCTGCTGTACCCTCGTCCAAGGAGGAGGTTGTCAACGAGAACTTATTAATAATTTGCTGGGCCCTGGCCTTAATGCTATTCTCAGCCGGCACAATCAAGTCGCTTCTGAGCGTTCGAATGACCTTGACACGATCGAGTCCATAAGCCTCCTCTCCATCTGCTGTGGTCGTGAACATCCGTCGCAGCATCAGCAAGGTATGGGAGGCTCTGACAAGAGCTCTATGGTCTTCTCTCACAACAGTCGCTGAACCAGCTCCGCCGCCACCACCACCGTCCGCAACACGTGTAGAACTCAGCTCAAGGAGCTGACCCTCCAATTGTCTGCCCAGCATGAGACATCTGCCCACAGCTCTAGCCAGCCTCACAGTCGCCCAGGACCTCTCTGCGGCACCACGAACCTCTTCGGCGTTTTCCCACTTCCTTAGTACATCCTTTTCCAATCTCTCGTAGCCCTCCTTCAAAACCGAAACTTGCGACTCAACGGCTTGCAACACTCGTTGCCCGGCATCATTCTGATCGCGAGTATGGATGAGAAGTGGGAGAGCAGACTTTGTGGTTAAGGTGTGGATATGGGTATCTATCTCTTGGATATCGAAGAGGACTCGTGACAGAGGGGTAGAGAGATCCAGCGGGGTATCGGAGGGATTGTTCGTGTTGGTAATCAGGGTATTGGCAAAACCGGTAGGAGAGAAGGACGGGTCGACGAAGGACTCGTAGTCAATGTATGATGGCTCGGATTCCGGCATCTTCACGGTGTTGCCCTCGACCCTCTCGAGGGGGTGGACCGCTTTGGCTTGCTCTCTAATTGCCGTGATGGCGGAGTTGATCAAGCCTTAGTAAAGATAAAGAATCGCAACTCCATTGCGGCAAAGAAGAAGAGAAAGGCACAAGGTACAAAGCAGAAGGACGCCATGAAGCTTACTTTGATGAATTTACCAGTTGAGACCGTTTGGCAGCTCGTGAGCAGTGGCAGTGCGATTGTTCAGCTGTGCAAAACGACACTAAGCCGAAGTTTCGAATGGTGTACAAATATGCTGCAGTATAAATAAACACAGCCGAATACCAATAGTGTGAGTATGTAGTGAACTGAGCGACTATCGTTTCATGTCGTCTGTTGTCTGGCAATCTGTTGTTCACTCGGTGTCAGTCTCCTCTGTGACGGCATCCATTTGCGCGGAGGCGCGCGCTTACTACGGCCAGCCATGGAGTCCAGACTACAGTAGCGCAGGCTTGTCGCGTGACGCGATTATTAGTAATCATAGTTCTAGGCCACGTGCAAGTTGCGATTTTGCCCGGGCAGCAAGACAGCCCAGTATGGCGCCTATCACTGGGGCCTGTGGAAATCGCTACGGGGTTGCTTACAGGATCGTTGCGGGACAGTGCCAGGCCGCTTGGGGCCTGCTCCAGGCGTCCTGTCAACCGTCGATCTCACTACTTCGTACCTACAGGCTACTCCAGACATAAGAACCGCCTGTTTCGAATTTCCCGAGTCCATCGATAACTGCTAAATTCACTTGGTCTTTCTCTATAAGTCTCTGTCGACAACATGACTTTTGCTAACATGTGCCAGGAAAATGAGTCGTGCTTTGTATAAGTTATCTGCAGCACTTGGAAAATCTGCGTAAAGGTGTGTATGTATGTATGTATAATGCCTTTGCTAAATGGACGTTCAACGTCCTCCAAACTCCCAACTCCTAGACTTTGTAGTTAAAAGAAGGGGTATATATTCCATGCATCAGTGAACGAAAAGTATACAAGAGCGTAAAAGAAGCACAACAACGACAAAAGAGAGAAAAGGCGAGCCTAACCCGGCCCTTCCAAAGGCTCTTTATCGGCAACCATCTCATACTCTCCACCACCATCACGATTTCGCCCGCGCCCCTTCCCGAGAGCAAATCCCGCCAGGTCTCCCATTTCGACGTCTGCCATGGGAGTTTGTCGAGCGGTGTTTCGCTGATTACTAGAAGAGGATCCAGCGCCAGAACCACCAAACGCGATGGGCCGGAGTTCGCGGTACTGACATGCCCACATCCCGACGGATATCATGAGCGCGGCACTCGCCGCCTGCAGCCCCCACCACAGGAGATTCGACGGGATGGCATGGGAGTAGAGAGAGGTGATGACGAGGTGGATGAAGTGAATGGTGATGGCAAAATCGGGGACGAGTTTGGAGCGCGAGACGAAGAGGAGGATAAATATTACGCTGCAAGTCAAAAAAAAGGAGTTAGTCAACAGTGATTTTGACAAGCGTTCTACCCACGATATAGCGAACTGGGGGGATGAAGCAACGTACCCAAACAGGCTATTTAATAGCCAGACGCAACTCAGCGTCCATCCCACCGTAGTATCACCCCTCAGACTGCGCCAGCTGAGAATCAGGTCGGGCGAAGGGGCGGTTCCGGCGACGAGGGCCGTGAAAAGAATCGAAACAGTGGCGCAGGTGTAGTATGCGATTTGTAAGAGGACGATCTTCTTGAAAATCTTCAGCGGCGGGAGGTCCTTTAGAGCACCGGCTCTCCGGGGTTTGCGCTGACGGGGTTGCATGAATGATAACACAAGAAAAGGCGGGAAAGGAAGGTAAATGGGGGTGTCAGAATGCGAAATAGTAAAATTGTAATGAGATCATTTCTCTCTCTTTTGTGAGAGGCTATGTATGCATCCAACGACGATATGGACACATACTCCAACGAGTCGTGCGTTCAGTCCAAAAAAAAGGCGGACAGGCTGTTGTTTCAATCGAAAAACGAATGGACGACAGCAGCGGCCGATGACGATGGCACCCATCACGTGCACTCGACGGGAACCTCGAAACTCAAAACCGCACCGGGGAACAAAACAGCAACTCCAGCAAACAACTTCATACAAATTCACTTCCTTGCGAAACCCCCAATTCCCCTTCACAACTATATTCTCACATTCTCCGAAGCAATGGGTTGGTTCTCCAGTTCCTCTGATAAACCCCAAACCGCCTCCGACGGCGGCAAAGTCGCTCCCGACCGCTCCTCCCGGGACAAGTGCTACAAGGGCCGAGACGCATTCTTCAAGTGCCTGGACCAGAACGGTATTATCGATGCGATCAAAAAGGATGGAGATGCGCGCGCGAAATGTGGGCCGGAGCTGCAGGAATTTGAGAGTGCGTGTTCGGCGACGTGGGTATGTATAAGTAGTTCGAGCATTTCCTTTTCCGCATCGGAGTTCATTGATTCAGAACGAGAGGGCTAATTTCTGGAATTTTCGCTCGTCATAGGTAAAATACTTCAAAGAAAAACGAGTAATGGAATATAGACGAGACCTATCCATTGAACGCATAAAACAAGACGAAGCCGCAGAACGAAAGGCCGGGAAATAAGACGCATTGGAACGGAAAATTATGTTCTGCATATCACAAATATCATGGAAAGGCGCACGGTTGGATTATTTATTATTGTATATTATGTTATGTAAATCATGGGCGGTCTATTGGAACAATTCTTCTCCCATCGGGATAGCGCCGGGCGAGAAACGTGACGTGACATGGCTGTCTAGGGATATTCGAAATGTTCCCGCCTCTGAAGACGCCGTCTTTCTTCACGACATTTAAGCCTGCTGAATCAATGCTCAATGTATATTATCTAAATAGAGCCTGCTAACAGAACTATCTCTATTCATTTCAAAGGACCGGGTGCCAGAAAGATGCGGAATGTTGCAGACTAGCGCCAATATGAAGAACAATCGCTAAGAAAACGCATGGGAGATTGGCTAAAACTGATTTTCTGACAATTCATCTCTTCCACTTGCTCAATTGCTCCATGATGTTCTGAATCTGCGAAGGATTGGCTTGGGGCAGCTGCCCCTTTGCAAGAAGGGATGCCAGATTGGTCTCATTGGGAAACGGTGGGTTAGCTGGTGGCTGTGCGAAAGGCGGTGGGGGAGCAAAGTGTTGGGCTGGCGGAAGTATCGGCGGTATGGGGTTGTTCTGGCGTGTGATGGCCCCAAGTAGGTTTGCAAGATTTGCTGTTGCTGCTGGCTGGTTGTTGGGCGGGGGAGGTGGCTGCTGGGTTACGGCGGTAGGATTTTGTTGGAGGGCTCCAAGCAGAGTTTGGAGAGTTGGGGCGTCAAGGCTGGAGATAAGATTGGCAACATTTGTTTGATTCGCGAGGGGGTTTAGTGGTGGCGGTGGTGGAGGAGGAGGCGGGAGGTGCTGAATTCCTAGGCCTTGTGGTGGTAATCTTTGGTTTGGCGTGGAGGTGGGAACGTTCCGTGCACGAAGAACAACTTCTGCAGCGATTTTCGGTTCAAGGCCCGAGTATTCTGGCGATTCATTAGGCATGCAGCACCCAAATGGGAACAATCCAGGAGCACTTACCATTGAAACGAACGTTGCTACCAGAACCGCTTGCATGGTCAAAGACCTGCAAAGGGATTTTGCCTGCGTATTGATTTGTTTTTGAAAGCCTGACTATGGCGAGTACTCCCTCTAATATCTGGCGTCGGACTACGGCCTGAAGGCTGATACGAGGACTTAGAATGAGGACATCGGTTCGTAGGCCACGGTCCCTAAAGGCTGATTCAATGTGGTACACGAACTCACTGCAAAGACGATGGTTAGCGTTAAAAGGTAGAAACGATGAAACAAGCATAACGACTTACTTGTTCACGTTTTCCAAAACAATGATTTGCACATCGGGAACGTTATGTGGCGCTCTTCTCGGAATTGGGAGCTCTGAGTCGTTGTCATGGGCAAGGCCTCTGGGGGTAGTACTGCGGTACCGCTCACCCTCTCTACGCGGTGACCTTGAGCGACGTTTGTTGCGATGGTCGTTTCTTTCAATGCTCCTATCTCGGGAGCGGTACTCATCTCGTCGAGGACCTCGAGGCGGAGACTTTGTAGGCCTGTAAGTATCGCGATGCCTATGGTCATCTCTGCTATCATTCAAGGATGGGCGTCTATCACTTGGTGTTCGCTCATGACGCTCTCTGCCAAAACGACCGCCTCGGCCAGCTTCTTTAGCCCTGACACGTTCAGGGGACCTGGATCTCCTTAACTTGCTTGGTTTCGATGGCTCTGGACCATTCCGCGTGCTGCGTTGAGGTTTGGAGATTTCCAAATCTATGCTGTCAACTTCATGATTTGAACCAAGGTATAATCGTGCTGCAACTTACGTATTTTCCGTCCTCTGATAGTGCCCCCCTGTTCTGCCTCCAACGCCCTACGACATGACGATGCTTCCATAAACTGAACAAAACCATATGCAGGCTTGATTGAGATTTGCGCAAGTTTTCCATATTTGTGGAAGAGATGAAAGAGATCACGCTTGGTCACCCTTTCGCTGGGCAGATTGCCTACGATAAGTTAGCCCCCTGCGCTATCGTACAAGTAAACCTCAATGAACATACCAACGAACAGACGTGAGCCAGATGCAAAGCGGTCCCAGACTCCTTCTGTGACGTATACTCGTTCATCATGGAGAAATTCATCATACTTCTTTTGAATTTCCGGACCCCATGGAGCCTCATCATTTCGCCCTTCTTCGGACATGTGCTCGTCTTCTTGAAGGTCTTCATTTTGAGCGGCTTCAGATGCAATCTTACCGGCTTCATTGTCAACTTGTGGATTAGTGGGACTCGTTTGATAGGACGAAGGGGAAATGCCTATTTGGTTGGATGATAGGGCAGTGCCGTCTGGTGCACCTAATGGCAAGGATGTTGTTTCAGTATGCTTATTCTGAGAGCCGTGAGACGCTCCGTTTGACTGTTGAGTATGCACATTGTGAAATGAACGGATATCATCGGTGGGCGAGTAGTTGGGGTGAATTGCAGGTTTTTCTTGGGGAGGTGGGCGAGGAGGTAGATTAGAGGAAGGTTCGGTATTCTGCAGATGCGAGTCTGAGTCTGTGGCATGATGTGATATAGTAGCAGTTGCATCGCTGGGTGCCGGAGCAGCGGCAGCTGGTTGGCAGAGATTATCGAGAAGTGTCTGAAAATTGATCCCGTTGTCGGGCTCGCGAGATGTGGATTGGTCATGATTTTGCAGGATTTGGTCTTGTTGTAAAGCTGCAGTACGCATCGCACCAACTGGTGCAGCCGAGGTGGAAGATTGGTCAGCTTCGGTTTGATAAGAATCGGACAGCGGTGGTGGATGGTTTGAAACACCGTTCGTGGATGAGAATTCATTCGCGGCAGTCTCCTGGGCAGACATAGCGGTCATGGTGGATGATAATTGGTTGGCTGATAAAAGATCTTGTGCAGCTGGAACATTGGCTTCATTGTTTGTCTCCTGGGCTTGTGCTTGATCAACAGTAGGAAGGCTACTTGTGGCTGTCTCTTGGGCGCTGGTTTCGGCGAGATTATCATTCTTCTCGCCTAGTAACGAATAAATACGCGCATATTGTTCCATCAGTTGAGCAGGGTCGTTGACTCTGGCCAAAGTCGGCGCAACCTCTGTTGTTTCTGACGCGGATTCAAGGTTGGAAGTGTCGTTGTAAACGGGGTCAATTTGGCTCAGCAGTGGGATGTTCGACGGCTCCGGGTAGTATAGAGGACGGGGGCTCTCTGGGGTCAAGGTTTTGCCACGGAAATGAAGGACATCATCAGGAGGATCGGATGCCATCTTTCGCAGTTTTCTGCGAATCCAAATCCATTCACTCCTGGTTCAAGGTGGGTTGGCTCAGTGCAATGAAAGAGCTTCAAATGGGATTGAAGACACGAGATTTCAAGCTGAAATCCAAGGGTTGAATCTGATTGAGCAGCAAAATATTCGACAGAGGAGCTGTCATGGGATGGTAGCAAAAAGACGACAGTGAATGTGTGTGTGTGAGTGTGCGAGAATCGCTTCTGACATGATCGTGAGAAGTGAGGTCGGCCTTTGTCGAAGTTGGCGGGCGGTGACAGATGGATGTGGCCAGCCAGCAGAAGCTCCGAGCAGAAAAACCTTGTGCCCCACACGGAAGCTAGCGCGGCGGGTTGACTAATCGGCTCGACTTGCCCAGCAAAATTCAAGACATCCAGACATCAATGTACCGCATCGCGTTCATCACGCAGGACGAGAGGAACTACCGCAGCTGAGATGTTGGCATGGCGTAGCTACCGGCACTCATCATGGTCTAATGCAGTGGGATTGTTGACCCGGAGACCGTTTGCTCGTCTCTATGCCTCCCAGCGTTCCCCGCAAAATGCGACTGAGGAGGAGCTCCAAGCAGCCAGGGCATGGCTTGAACGGCTTTCACTCCAAACAATTCCACGGAATATCTGCGAAATTTCTTTTAGCAGATCGAGTGGCCCCGGGGGACAGAATGTGAACAAGTGCGTAGAGTTATGTACCCTCCCGATAAGAAACCGTCACTGACTGAAGTCTTAGGGTAAACACGAAAGTCACACTCAAAGTGCCATTGTCCAATCTGCTCCCTCTCGTCCCATCCTTACTTCATTCCGAAGTCCGTGCTTCACGCTTCTTTGCTGGTAGATCCGACAGTCTGGTCATCCACTCGGACGAAACCCGGAAACAATCACAGAACTTGGAGCTTTGTTTTGGGAAGCTTCGTGATGCGCTCGAAGAAGCTGGCAAGTCTGCCGTTCCGGGCGAGACGTCAGCCGAGCAGAAGAAGAAAGTGAAAGACTTGTGGGTAGAATGGATCGGTTTGCTGCATTTCGTTTACTGACGTGGAGTTTGAAGACAGCATAGGGAAAATGAGAACAGAATGCGGATGAAAAAGGCCCACAGTAACAAAAAGAGCAATCGCAAGAATAAAGGATACGACGATTGATCATCAATCGAATCAATTCTTCTACATACGGCCAGATACAATCTAGCTTTTTTATAAACGCCAAAGCTCCATTCCTCTTGAGTATCAGTCCCAAAACGCCAGCCTTTTATGGATTTCCGGTACAACACAGTAATACCGCCGGTTTCAAAAGGTCATGATTTTGTTAACGGGGCAGTGTTGACGCCTGCTGTGAGCTGGGCGTTATGAAGGGTAGCTTCGATGACTTGACGAAGAGCTGGGTCAAGATCTTCCGTGGAGAGCAACGGCGTCAACCACCCAACAACCTCCTCCGACAAATGCTGTGGAGAAACAGCCGCCATGTATTCTTTCAACTTGGCAAGAGATTTGGCAAAGTTTCGAGGGAATTCTGGGGATGTAGGCGAGATCCCTTCAACTGGGAGTCTGACAGAACAAATTTGAGCGCGAGGGCTGGCAGGGCTTTGCTCCATCAACCGTTCAACCACATGTGTTAAAACCCGTCTCAAGCACGGCATTTCGTCAAATCCGGCAAAGGTGTTATAGAAATCGCGGCCTAGGCAATCTTCATTGTCGAAATGGTTCATCGCCGCATCGAACACAGCTATGGGGATAGCTCCAGACAGGGCAGGGGTAGAGCTCAGTGTTTCTAGCGCAGTCTGATCAACCTGATCTTTCTCAAGAGTCGGATTAACGTCTTCGCCGGTCCATTGCGGTGTATCCATGTCTATATCATCATTGGAGGGTTGTGTTTTTGTGCTTCCATCTAAGCCAAGAATCTTGTGTCGAGCAGTAATCCGGGCGATATAGATCATTTCCAACTTCGCATATTGTAACCATAGCGCTTTGGAATTCTTGCAGAATCGAAGTCCTCGCTGCATGTAACCTCGAGCCTGGTTCATATCTGCGTGTTCCTCCAGTGCGTATCGCGCAGCGCATATCCACAAGGGAACTTCTGTTGGATGAAGTCGCAAGGCATTGGTGAAGATCTGCGATAGTTTCTTGTGTGCTCGTTGTTTCCTAGTATATTCGATATATTGCATCCAAAGACTGATATCACCATGGAACTTCCGTGTTGCGCGGTCTAAGATAAAAAATATTCTGCGCTGGCCGGTGTGGGCGGGGGCCTTGATTCCCAGTCGCTTTATCCGTTTTCGTCGGAGGGAGTCGAGATTCATTTCATATTCCGCATATCGAGCATAGTCTGCTGGCGAAGGACCACGCGCATTGATCCTGTGCTCGAATTCGGAGCGTTTCTTCATAATCGAGGCAATCTCATCCTGATAAGAAGGTTTGTTAGGGCCTGTCGGCGCACTCAGCGAATGTTCGGGATGCAGAAAGCACCTACTTTCGAGAAAATTTTCTTTTTCTCATACTCCTTCAGCTCCGGAATCGACTGCTCGAGGTAAAATCGAGCTTTATCACTCGCTGCGGCCATGGTTGAATCTGGCGGTGCTGCTGTTGTTCCTCCGTCTCGTGCTTCTGCCGTCTTTTTTTGCGCGGACTTGCACGATCGTCAACGCCGGTCTTGGTCTTCGGAGCGGAGCAGCCAAAGTTCCGAGCCCCCTTTCGGCCTAGGCAGTTTCCCCGAAAGTGCGCGAACTTCCCCATCACGACCCAGCTCGCGCAGATTCCTTCCGGATCCAACGGGAGCCACTGGGGCTATTCACAGTCCGCTGCTTTTCGTCCGGTTCTCTTTTTCTTCACTCTCTCTTTTCCCTTGGCTCGTGTATTTATTTTAATGGGTTCTTGGTACTCCTGTAACTGTACATGTCTTCCCTCCGTTGTCTGGCTTCGTCACTCATTCAATCGTCGTAACAATGGCCCGCAAATTTAGGGACGGGGATACCGTTGTCTCTGTGAGTGCTCGCGTCCTAACCGCGACGGTCGTTGAATTGTGCTAACGTGTATAGATCAATGCAAAATGGGTTTCCTGGGCTCACACGGCCGTGGCCTACGCAGCATTCGCCGGCGCATTGATCGTCGGACTGTCCCTTCACTTCCAAAAGATCGTGCAGAACGAGTACTACGGATACCCTCAGGAATGGTTCCCATCGGTTTCCGCTACCATCGGTGATCGTTATCCGGAACGATCTGTCTTTCAGGTTTTTATCGCAATTACATCGGGCCCTCGATTTGCTCTCGTCTTTTTGTGGTACCTCCTCACCGCACGGCCGAACTCTACACTTCCCAAGATTGTCGCAGGCACAGGAATTTTCAGAACACTCACATGCGGCGGATGGACATATGTTACTTCGACCGATGACCACGATTGGCACGATATCTTCATGATCTCGTACCTCGTGGCGACGCTTCCATGGACTCTGGGCTGTCTCGCGCTCAGTCCAAATAACCCAAAAGCTTTGAAATACCGGAAGATGTTTGCCGGTCTTTTCTTTGGCACTCTCGTTCCGTTAGTCTACTACTTCATTCAACATAAAGTTCACAAGGTTCCGGGCGGTAAGTTGAATCGACAGTATTGATGCAACGTACTCAACTAATTCCCAATCTAGCGTACACCAAGTATGCGTTCTTCGAATGGTCACTTATCCTCTTTGATGTCGGATTTGATGCGGTCACCGCGTATGACTTTGAGAGCTTTGAACTTGTAGTGAAAGATGTCAAAGGTGTTAGCAGAGGGTATGTTCAGCGGCTTCCGAAATAGAAAGAGATTAATGTACAATCGTTGCATTCGCACTGGTGTAGTGGGACTAGTTCTAAATCAATGAACAGAACAACCAAGACAGCCAGAGACGTCGTGATCGAGAAACAGTATGTCACGTTCATTACCGCATGTTCTCGGTTTATCACTGATCATTTGTATAGAAAGGATATTTCCGTCCGACATTCCCTGGGTGAAGGGTTTCTCTTCTCCGAGGCGCTTGATGCAGCAGCGGATGTCTACAATGGCGTAAGTCGACCACCCCAAACTCATTCTGGCTGAAACTGACCGGTGTCAAGTTTGTATTTTGGTCTATCCTTACGTCTCTCGGCGTCCTGGTGTGGTGTAAGTTTCTGATTCCTGTCCAGCGCCACCATCCTTGCTAAACTATGCTCAGATTTTCCCCTGTGGCATATGGGCATCTCCGGCTACGAAGTGCTTGTCATGACGACTATCTCGCCATTCCTGCTGGCCATCCCTTCTCTACGAGCCTTTGCGACGAACAATACTCGCTATCTGCATCTGTTGACTCTCTCCGGCCTCCTCGCATATCTCATCCAGAATCCTGCTTACCGTCTTTTCACTGTCGGATTCGCTGTCTCTATGGGCTGCCTGGCATGGACTGCGACCTGGCATTCAGAGCGCACTCAGCCAGCACGTCTAGAAGCGCGAATTATCGCCTGGACCATTGGACTACTCGCATCTAGCGTCGCCAAATATGTATTCCGCACGAATAACCCTATTTGGCCCATCTTGCATCCTGGAAACGGCGGATGGAACAAGACTGGGTTTGTTCTTGCCGTATTGGCTGTATTGCGATCCACTCGCCGGAAGAATACCACAGTGGACTTTTATGCGTCGAAGGGCAAGAGGGGTCCCTCTCTCTTCGCCGCTATGGGTCTTGGCGGTCTTTTCTTCGGCCTGCACTCGCTCTTGTCGGATTCTAGCACCATGATATCCTGGGTGTGGGAGGGATTTCCGATTAGAGGCCCTATTGCCGTTCCGCACGGCTCGTTTACGCTTCTTGCAATGGGCGTCGGTGTGATTCTTGGCGTGACCTACCCTCGTTTCTCAGGGGGCTGGACTGCGTTCGGAGTAGGCTCAATTGGCGCGGCTATGTTGACCACCTATTCTCACTGGAAAGGTTTCTATGGTGCGCTTACTTTCGCCATTTACCTCATGGCCGTCGCACCGTCTTTGATCAGTTCCGCTTCGAGACATTCTCCAGCCATGACATTTGGTCTTGGATTCCTCATCTACAATTTCATGGTTCTCTTCCATGTGTGGGTTGTGGCGTATGCGTTCGTGCCTGGAGGTCCGCTTGTCCGGGAGCGTACCGATTGGGTCATGACCGCCACGATGCTTTTGATTGGAGCGGGAGTTTTCTCTGCTTTTATCTCCAACACATCTACCTCGTCCTCGTCCAGGAACAAGAAGGCCGCTTTGTTCAACAAGAAGCAACGGTCTTATTACTACTATGTTATCGCGGTGCTGCAAATTGTTTCCGCTGCGACTTCTTACCTTCGCTTCCCAACCAACGACTATACCCCCTATCACAAGGATGAAAAGCTTCTCACTGCCGGTATCTGGACTGTTCATTTCTCGCTGGACAACGCGATGTGGACATCCGAAAGGCGCATGCGCGATCTTATCAAGGATCTCGAACTTGATGTCATTGGTCTCTTAGAGTCCGATCTTCAAAGAATCATCATGGGCAACCGAGATTCCACGCAGTTCCTTGCCGAGGACCTTGGAATGTATGTTGATTACGGCCCAGGACCCAACAAACATACTTGGGGATGCGCATTGCTTTCTCGATTCCCGATTTTGAACTCCACGCATCACTTGTTGCCATCGCCTGTCGGTGAGCTTGCACCTGCGATCCACGCCACCCTCGACGTTTACGGAGAGCTTGTGGATGTTGTTGTTTTCCATTCCGGTCAGGAAGAAGATCCTGAGGATCGAAGGCTGCAGACGGAGTATCTATCGAAGTTGATGGGAGCGTCGCCGAGGCCGTTGATCTTGCTGAGCTATCTTGTCACGAAACCACTCGAGGGCAATTACAACACATATGTTAGCGAACTCAGTGGGATGAAGGATATTGATGCGAGCGATTGGGATCGATGGTGCGAGTATATTCTGTATAAGAATATTCGGAGGGTTGGGTATGCGCGAGTGAGTCGCGATAGTATCACCGATACGGAGCTTCAGGTGAGATCATTGACGATTCCTGTTTGTTTGGTTGTTCAGGATGCTAACGGTATCGTTTCTAGGTCGGAAAGTTCGTTATCGGCCAGCCTGAAGGCAAGAGCGAGCTCATTCCGGAAGAGCAAGTGCCCGTCGGAATGCGATTCCCCGCACAGCTCCGCGGACAAGGTGTTCGCGGACATCGCTATCACGTCTTCGATGAACCGAGATATTATAATTGATCGTTTCTCGTCCCTTTTTCCATTCTTTTCGGTTACGGTTTAGGAATTCGGGTTTGGGGATTTGCGTCGTGGGATTCTTCTGTGTGGTAAATCAACGTTGTTAACGGCTTCGGAAGGGAAGGGGGGGAATTATTGCATGCGACATGACAGTGAATTAATGTGCACTGATATCATCGTGATCGCAGTTTATTTTAGTGATAAATGTAATTAATGATTTCCACGTATCGTATCCACTCCTCAAGCATCACCGTCATAGCTCTTCTTCATGATGATGTTGTGTTCAGCTGCAGTCTACACCTGCAGTGCAACTATGCCCCGGTCTGAGGCCTTTTGTCGAACGGTGGTAAAGAGACCCATGATGACGAACCTCGGCGAGACACTTCCGTCCAAAGAGCACCGCATCTCGAATTCTCGACCGAGCCCACGAACCCCTGGCACGGCTACGGCATTACGACATCGCTTGCCGGGGTGTGTGTGTTGACTTTTTGACGCAGCATCACGTGCCGCCTACCAACGTTGCAGCTGCAACTTGGAAGTCGCGAGGGTCTCTAACGTCATTGCTGGCCGCAGGCTTGGAAGTCAATGGCGGGCCCGGAGATACATGCCTGTGCGGTGCTAGAGGGCGGGCGAAGTGAAGTCACTTCCTGCGAACTACGTATGTAACCAGCGAGACCCCGGTCTAACGGCGAGGTCCATCTGTGAGTATAAGTAGTCATTGGGGAGTCGCCTTTCAGAGAAGAAGTTCATCGACGACGATTTGTCTACATCTCACAACTACAACTACTCTACTACTACTCCGTACACAACCACGACTATTACATCTACTCTAACTCCTTGAACGATTACTCTCTTCCTCTTCTCCCTTTTTAAATCACACAAACCGACATAATGGCTGCCAGATCACGAATGCCGATGTGGATTGGGTTGGGCCTTGCTGGTGCCGGTGGTTATTACCTGTATGCTGCTGGAGGAGATCCCAAGAAGGCCACACAGAAGCTCGAAGGTATGAATTTGGAGACGGAAAATGATTTGACGATGTGTTGATGATTGAGTACTAACTTTCGCCTTCTCTCCTGATAGATGATGCCTCAAGAGCAAAGCACAAGATTAGAGGCGAGATGGGCAGAGATGCTGAAGAAGCCGGAGCCAGAGCAGGAGCTCGTGTGGACGAAGGAGTGAGTCTTTCCCCATTTTTATCATAGATACCTTCCTCTACAATCGAACAGCTCGCTGACATGAATGGTACTATCAGGTTGACAAGGCCCACGACACCGCCAAACGCTTAGACCAACGCGCCTCAGACTTTGCAAAGGAAAAGGCCGGTGACCTCGAGAAGGCTCGTCAGGATGCCGCCAGGGATATGCACCAGAAGATCGATAGCCTTGAGAAGGGTGCCGAGAGAAAAGCTGAGGAGGCGAAGAGCGGTATCTCGAACTGGTTTGGCAGCGGGAAGAAATAAGCGGATTCCATTGTGAATTTCTACTTTTCATTATGGGCGGAATGGAGTTTTGATGAAGTCGAGGATTTCGGGCGGGCATTGTCTGCTCCAACACCGATGTGACAACGCCATGTGATGTTTTTGAGGCTTCACTGACATGGTTTGCTGCCTTCTTTTCGATTGTTTGCGAAAAACAGCATGTTATGAATGGCATTTTCTTTTTTTACGATGTAACTTATGAATTTGCTCTGGTCCTACTTCTGGCAGATTGGAATTGATGATATCAATCTTCAAAGGATATTACCAGGTGCAACATACCTTGAAGGACACCTTGATTCTCATGCATTGCCTGTGACCTCATTCTTGGTTTGTCGAGCGTGGAGCTACGGTGCAGTGACGTAATGTGAGGGGATCGCGAATTTAGAAGTCAGCTCGATCCACGACGATTGTCAACCATCGCACTGAGAAACGATATGATTCTGCAGCGACAATGAATAATGTTACAATTTGCAAATCCGAACCTACAGCACTTGCGGGACTGAATCGCATGATCAATGCCCCAATCAGGAGCAGACAACCTTGCGGTGCCCGTTTGGAGCACAGGCGCATCTGCGGAGAAATGCGCTGCTTACCTAATCCCGCTCTGCGCGCCTGTGCGCCACGCCTGGCACGATCCGCACAAGCAATTGATTGGTCAGATGAAAACGCATCCTGTCCGCGTCTCAGTCGCGTGTGTCCAGAATCCAATTAACGCGTATCCCCCGACGCGGGTACCTCGACCTTCACGATGCCCGCACACTATCCCTTCCCCAGTATCTTGACCACCTCGCTCGATTATCGCTTCCATATCTAAAGACTGTTACTGCCATATTTATCTTACGATTCCGAAGTATTTTCACTTGAGGGGAAGCCACGAACCAGCCAGCGATGTCTACGAGAACTTTACGCAGTCGCGCTGCGAAACCAGCGTCGGTCAAATCTCTCCTTCCGCAGACGAAGACGAGGCAGGCGGACATACAGGGGTTTGCGAGGGCAAGCAAGGCCAGTGTGGGAGCAGGGACGACTGCGGGGAAAGATGTTGGGACTTGCTTGAAAAGGCGGAAACTGGAGGATGTGGACGTGGACGAAGTTGCGGTTGAGAAGCGGGCTTTGAGGGAAAGGAAATCTTTGCAAATCGGGAAGGTTGAGTCGAAAATTACTTCAAAGGATGAGGTATCTTCTCTTTGTGAAGTTGTTGCGGTTCTCACTGAGCCTCCATCTGCCCCTGAGACTGTCGACCGTGAACGTGAAGAGCCTACGAGCGAAGACACCACTTCCACGAGCACAGAGACTTCAGACGAACAGCGCCCTCAAGATGATACCCGCCCATCTTCATATTATGAACTTATCGCCCTCTATTCTTCCTTTCTGGGAGCACTATCACTACACTTTGCACACAATGGCATCACCGCACCAGTCGATCTTCGAGAATTTCTCCCCAATATGGAGCGAGTCTGGAAAAAGCGTAAGGCCACACCAGAGGATATCCGACGATTATTATATGTGGAAAGTAACGGAGCAAGGAATGACTTGGATAAACGTACTGTGGGCGTTCGGCTTATTGATTATGGAATGAGGATATTACTCGAGAGATTGAGTTCGGACAAAAGTGGGGATTCTGCGCCTGCGTTTCTCAACGAAGATGAGTTGAACGCGAGTTTTGAACGCAGCTTGGATCGCGTTTGGCTCGAAAATAGTGCAGAAAACCCGGATTTCGATTGCATGCGACATATGCCTCTTGCGCCGATATACAAGGTTCCACGGGCGTTTCTTTCGATCGATCAGCAAAAGACGTCGAAAATACGAGGCGAGATTGTGCAGAAAAAAATTCCAGAGAAGGCCGGCGGTTCGAAAGAGAAACATGCAGTACAAAAATCATCCGCGACTGACAGACGAAACGGTCTTTTGGAAAGAATTAAGTCCAAGGCACTCCGCCAGTCAACGCTAGCACCACCGGTATCGAAAGAAACAGCTATGCGGCGCTCAGCTGCCTCACGCATTCCAGATATCGTCAATGTGTTATTGCTATTATCGCCCTCATCGGCAGAAGGCATGGAGATGTCCCCCTCCCACGTCAAAAAGGCCTACAAACTGGAAGCGATCGTTCAAAACATTCGTGACTCGATGCGGAATCCAGTGGCTAAGGAAGAAATCTCGGCGAGCTTGAATATCCTGGCCCGACCTGAAATCTCGGGGGGTTGGGTCACGATTGTGTCTACGAATTCGATGAAATCGGTTGTGTTGAGGTCGTCGAGGAATGTCTCACTGCAAGATATAAAGGAGAGGGCTGCTAAGATGAAGATTTGAAGATTTACAAGCTGTTGGAGTACGAATGGTGTTTGGGTTGGATACAAAAATTTGGGATTCTGAGCTGGTTCTCAGATATAAACGATGTGCATGAGCGATGGCGTCCTGGATAAGGCCACTGAGGCGGTCAAGACCTTGTTAGACCGTAATAAGCAGGTCAATATTCTAATGTAACTGTAGCGTTTAGAATTGAATAGACATGATCTCACGTATCCTTTCTTTATCCCTTGCATGTCCTACTCCGTGCGGCGGATTTAGGTCTCGGTCCAATGCAAGGTATTGGCTCAACGCCAATTCACGTGACCACTTTACGCGTCTCCAAGTCGCGTCCCCTGATCCCATAAAAATAGCGAAGCTGAGGACGAGCTCGACGCAAGACCAGATAAAAGACAAGGGTCAATCAGCATAATGGCGTCAAGACCAGAGCTCAAGGTACGTAGTATAAAGTCTTCCTACTATGCATGTGAAATCGTCTAACCATCCCACTCCTTACCTTCACAGGTCGACGACGAAGTCGGCTTCATTCGCTTCTTCCGAGCCTTACCCTCCAAAGATGACACCAGCACAATCCGCATCTTCGACCGCGGCGACTGGTATACCGCCCACGGCACAGATGCCGAATACATTGCCCGCACGGTCTACAAGACCACCTCCGTGCTGCGAACGCTAGGCCGGAGCGACACCAGCGGTCTACCATCCGTGACGATGACGGTGACTGTGTTCCGCAATTTCCTACGCGAAGCGCTGTTTCGACTTAGCAAAAGGGTTGAGATTTGGTCCTCTTCGTCGTCGGGAAAGGGGATGTGGAAGATGGTGAAGCAGGCGAGTCCGGGCAATTTGCAGGATGTGGAGGATGACCTGGGATCCGGGATGGGGACGATGGATACAGCGCCGATTATTCTTGCGGTGAAGATTTCTGCAAGGGCGGGTGAGACGAGACATGTGGGTGTGTGTTTTGCGGATGCGAGTGTGCGCGAACTGGGGGTGAGTGAGTTTGATGATAATGATCTTTATTCGAACTTTGAGTCGTTGGTGATTCAGTTGGGGGTTAAGGAGTGTCTGGTCGCCGCGGATGGGCAGAAGAAGGATGTCGAACTCGCCAAGATACGTGCGATTGCGGATAGCTGTGGGATTGCGGTGTCGAATCGGCCCGTGCCGGAGTTTGCGACGAGGGATATCGAACAGGATCTGTCGAGGTTGTTGAAAGATGAGCGTGCGGCGGGGACTTTGCCGCAGACGGATTTGAAGCTGGCGATGGGTGCGGCGGCGGCGTTGATCAAGTACCTGGGTGCAATGTCGGATGTGTCGAATTTTGGTCAGTATCAACTCTACCAGCATGATCTGTCGCAATATATGAAGCTGGATTCGGCGGCGCTGAGGGCGCTGAACTTGATGCCTGGTCCGCGTGATGGCGTGAAGAGTATGAGTGTGTTTGGCCTCTTGAACCATTGCAAGACTCCTGTGGGCGGTCGACTGCTTGCGCAGTGGCTGAAGCAGCCCCTGATGAACCATGAAGATATCCAGAAGCGGCAACAACTCGTCGAAGCGTTTGTCTCGGATACAGAATTGAGACAGACGATGCAGGAGGATCACCTTCGATCTATACCCGATCTCTACAGACTGGCGAAAAAGTTCCAGCGAAATGTTGCGAATCTTGAAGACGTCGTCAGAATCTACCAGGTCGTTATCCGCCTACCTGGCTTTCTCAACACCCTTGAAGCAGTCATGGATGAACAATATCAGGAACCCTTGGAAGCAGAGTACACGTCCAAGATTCGCGATCTATCAAACAGCTTTAGCAAACTGGCAGAGATGGTGGAGACGACGGTGGACCTGGATGCTCTGGACCGCCATGAGTTCATTATCAAGCCTGAATTCGATGAAAGTCTACGAATTATCAGAAAGAAGCTGGACAAACTCAAGTACGATATGGACGATGAGCACAAGCGTGTTGGCCGTGATTTGAACCAGGATATTGAAAAGAAACTATTTCTGGAGAACCACCGAGTTCATGGATGGTGTTTTAGACTGACAAGAAATGTAAGCCACAAATCTCCGTCGCGCATATGCTCATTGCTAACCCAGCACAGGAAGCAGGCTGTATACGAAACAACCGGGACTATCAAGAATGCTCGACTCAAAAGAACGGTGTCTACTTCACAACATCTACGATGCAATCTCTCCGACGCGAGCATGATCAGTTATCCCAGAACTACAATCGGACTCAATCGGGCCTCGTCAGCGAAGTTGTTAATGTTGCAGCCTCGTACTGCCCCTTGCTAGAACAGCTAGCAGGCGTGCTGGCACACCTTGACGTGATCGTGAGCTTTGCACATGTATCCGTCCACGCCCCGACGCCATATGTCCGGCCCAAGATTCATCGTCGTGGAACCGGCAATACTATTCTCAAAGAAGCTCGACACCCTTGCATGGAAATGCAAGATGACATCTCCTTCATCACCAACGATGTCTCCCTGGTTCGAGGGGAATCCTCGTTTCTTATCATCACCGGTCCAAACATGGGCGGTAAGTCGACCTATATCAGGCAGATCGGCGTGATTGCACTCATGGCGCAGACTGGTTGCTTTGTGCCCTGCTCCGAAGCCGAGCTTACGATATTCGATTCCATCCTGGCCCGTGTCGGTGCGAGTGACTCGCAACTCAAGGGAGTTTCCACGTTCATGGCAGAAATGCTTGAGACGGCCAACATCCTAAAGACAGCTACTTCAGAATCGTTGATAATCATCGATGAACTCGGCCGCGGAACGAGCACGTATGATGGGTTTGGACTCGCCTGGGCGATCTCTGAGCATATCATCACAGAAATTCGGTGCTTTGGCCTGTTTGCAACCCATTTCCATGAGCTGACAGCTCTAGAGGAGCGACATCCGAAGTCGGTCAAGAACCTCCACGTTGTCGCATTCATTGGTGATAGTGCCAATGGTAATGAAGACGATACTTCAAGCAAGAAAAAGCGAGAAGTCACCCTACTCTACCGTGTTGAGCCAGGCATCTGTGATCAATCTTTCGGCATCCATGTCGCGGAGCTAGTTCGCTTCCCGGAGAAAGTTGTCAACATGGCTCGTCAAAAGGCAGAGGAACTAGAAGATTTCACGACATCCGCAGACAAGGGTGACAGCTCTATGGATATTGACAGGTACTCAGCCGAAGAAGTTGGCGAAGGGAGCTCCTTGCTGAAGGCTATGCTCGTGAAGTGGAAGGCCCAGGTGGAAGCTCCTGGAAACGAGAACATGACTGTGGAGGAGAAAAAGCAATTGATGAGGGATCTTGTGCAGGCTGATGATAAGCTGAAGGCAAGTAAGATGTTTCAGGAGATTAAGGCTCTGTGAAATATCCGAAGACTGATCTTGTGTGATATATTGCTTGCTGGAGTTACGGAGTTCTGGTCTAGCAGGGCTGGTACTGGTCATAACGGATGCTTTGAAGATACCATAAACTACAGACAATGCTCAACTACTCGAATCTAAAAACATGAGAAATTATTATCATTTCTTGTAGTTGTCTATCCGCCCAAGGCGAAACCAATTCGCTCCCATGAATAACACCGGGCGCCACAATGAAACGTCGACGTCAAGTAAAAGCCAAAAATCGTAAAACGCCAGAGATCAATAACACAGGACCGCTACATGAGTTTCGTCACAATATCTTGCTCTGTCTGATAATGCAGGAAAACAGTCGACAATTAGCGCCATGTTTTCGGCCAGCAGCGGTGATTTGTTCGGAGCACGACAGGCAGGAGATTGAGTTCCCTTAGTCTGCTTCGGTGGGAGAATTTTTTAACTGGAACTCACCTCCATATCCTCCAGGCTGTCCTGCTGGCTAATGCACCGTAAAACGTTCTTCTTGCTGCTTTCCTGCATCTCTCCAGCAAGCAGTAGCTCATCCAAGATAAAATACGCCTTCTGAAAGTTGAATATGATATCCAGTTCACAGACATTGCCGTAGTATTTATCCATTTGTTCGACGTATCGATGGACGATTTCCAGGGTTATGAGTTCATTGTCGGTAGACGAGCAGCCGGCGATGAAGAATAAGGACGCATATCGTCGATATACTACCTTGGAATCTAACCACAACCCATCAGTTACAGTTCATCCTTAGATTGGCTTGCGCCCTGAAAGGCATCCATATATCAAAGAGCGCACCTTTATATTCGAGAAAGTTGCACATCCGAGTGCGGCGAGATAACACGAGCTGTGACACATCCTTGATAATTTTCGCCTTATCTTTCGGAGACAGAGTGATGAACCATTTTGCAAGACGCTAAAAGAGGTCAGAAAAATATCTCAATGTCGTGGAGGATATGGAGCGCAATGGGCAAAACATACCACTTTGCCTTGTCTCGACAAGAGGATGAGGTAGCTATGTAACAGGAGGGGTTCTATCAGTCTTCTTCGCGACGAGCGATAGAGAAAAACGGCCTTACTTAATTGCCATACTCTTCTCGACAATTAGACAACGCACAGAGTTGGGATGAGGGTGGAATCATCGAAGTAGATGTTGAAGTTCTGCCGTTCTTGATCCCAGAGCCCGCGGGAGCGATCGTCCTTGGCCGCTCACCACCAGAAGCGCAGGGATGGGATTGCCCAACTCCTGAACGCATCTCAAATAATTCACTTGCGGTCTACCATCTCGGATCGCAGAGCGCCTCTGAAGGGCCGCTGTTATCATTCTCGAGTACCTGGTCTCTAAAGTGAAGTCTTAGAGCATGCGCACCCGCCGTCCGTGATTCATGCACCCGTTCTCCGTCTTCGCGTTCAGCATCTTTGTCGCTGGCTACATCACCGCGAGGTGGGATCTTGTCACCCGGCTTTACGAACTGGCAATATTTGCCTGGGACCACGGCGTTGTGGTGAGCTCCGTTTTCTGCTTTTGCGGTTTTTGAAATAGTTGACTGATGAATTTGTGCACCTTAGACACGCGCTACGAAAGGCTTCGTCGTGCTATCGATATTCTACTTCCTGCTCGTTATTCCGCTCAACGCCATTGTCACTCAGGAGATCAACCGGGTATATATACACTTTTCGCAGACGCATGGAATCCCCATCGCTTACTTACTGCTGCGCTTAGCACCCTCGATCTGTGAGCCACGGAATATCCGCGCGGGAACAGCTACGACGGCGAGGTTCATTCTAACGGCAGGGATAATGAAAGAATGGTTATGAACGATGGGTTGCTGCGCGTGTTTTGGCCATATGAGTTTGCCCAATCCACCGCTCCGGGTGTGATTGTGGGCTGGAGAAACTCCGAGTATGACTTGTTCGTCGTCTCGGTGCTAGAACATGTCGAGGTACGTTTTAGGAATTTGTTCAACAGTTGCGACTCCGTCTAATCGATTCTTTTGGGTAGGCGCGGAATGTCGACAATGCGCTGCGAACGGGCATATTATACCGGAACAGTCCCCATCCCATCTCCCGATTGTTCAATCTCTGCGGGAAGCCGGCGATGCACGTTCTAGGCTCTACGAATGCGGCGGAGATTCCCACGGCTTTTACTCCGTCTCATCTATACGCAGTAACGAACCAGTCGTTAAAGGTGCCCCGGATATACTGTCCACCAGAGACGAAACTCTCGATACAAGTGATACTGTTTCACCGGCCCCATCCTACGCGCATGCAGTACCTGTCTCTATACCCGATGTCTCTCGTCTTGGGCGACAAACGACCCAGCATTGAAACAACGAGTGGTGCTTTAGGCGATGTTGACGCTGCTGAAGAAGAGGCAAAGGCACGCTCCGCAAAACTCGTTAACAAGCTACGGTTACACACCGTTGTTAAACATGCACTCACTCCCAAGGAACAGTCGCTGTCGACGATTATTAATCAAATAAATTGTGCGTTTGAAGTCGATCGACTGCTTCAGAGTAATATTGGATTGATTGGAACCCGGCCTAAACGGAGCTTGAGTGTTGGTGAACGGGTGGTAGAGTCCGCATCTACGGCCTGGGACCTGTTTGTTTTAGCGGTATCCTATATTTTCTCAGTTTGGATCTATCCGATTATCAAGCAAGGAATCATCACCGCTATTATCGTTCATCGGGTTATCGGTGAAGTCGTCCTGACAGTCTTGGAATGGCGCGCTCATCCCGACGCGGCTGCGTTGAAAGATATCTCTGCTACTGCGCAACAGATAGACATTCGACTCCAGCAATTCTGCTACTGGCCAATCCAGTACTTGACCTTGCGAAAGCGGAAAGATGACTGGGAAAGTGTTACCCATAGTCATCCCGATTATATCAGGTTCTACAATAGCCTCTGGCTGGTAGCGAATGATGTGATCATTGGGATTGCGCTGGGTTCATATCTCATTGATAATGCCGATTGGGTTGCATCTCAGATGAATGCAGTTCTAAATGGTTCGACAGTCGAAGGCCTACAGCAAACTATCTCCTGGTTGATGGACTGGCCGGCAGGCTTGAAGCTCAACAACGAGCTAGCAGCTTTTCTAGGAGATTTGTTTCTATGGGTCATCGAGCATTGGGCCAGTAAGTTATATCTTCTCTCCTGCATACTCGCGCAAGATATTAGTGTTGATCACTCGTTCTAGGTGCACTAGCCAGTCTGCGTCCTTTTCTCCGACATGTCGTTTACATGGTCGGCTGTTCTTCGTTTGCCGGCGCCAGCATGGCCCTAGCATTGTTCTCCGATCTCCTCTCCCTCTTCACCGTGCACATCTACTCCTTCTACACCGCCTCTGCACGCATCTTCCACTGGCAGCTAACGATCATCACCTCCCTCTTCCACCTCTTCCGCGGCCGCAAACGAAACGTGCTACGCAACCGAATAGACTCATGCGACTACGAATTAGACCAATTGCTTCTCGGAACGATTTTGTTCACGCTGCTGTTTTTCTTGCTGCCCACTGTACTTGTATTCTACATCACTTTTGCTTCTGCCCGTATGGCGATAATATCACTCAAGGCGACGCTGGACACGTGCCTTGCTGTTTTGAACCACTTTCCCCTGTTTGCGCTGATGTTGCGGATGAAAGATTCCCGGCGCTTGCCTGGTACGTTTATCATCGTTCCCCGGAGGTGCTCCACCAGCCAGTGGGCTTGGCTAATTTTTTCACCTTTGACGATATAGGAGGCATAAAGTTTCAGCTTCGCAAGCAGACATTTCCTTCTACTGACGACAGTCTCCGTTGCGCCCCAACGTCGTACATTAATCTTCAGGTGAGTATTCCTACCCCCCCATCCGTCGTCATGGAGGAATCACTCTCCCGTTTCAGTCCGCCGAGAAGCCCTGACGGACATTCACAATAGTCCGTTCCGCTTTCCCTCCGCTCCATGTTCGAACAATACTTCCAACTAGGCCACCGCCTCCGCAAACATTACTTATCCCCGCGCGTCATTCTCTGCCTCGTCACCGGCCGATTCGTCCCGCCCATCCACCGCCGCAACATGTACAGTCTTCAGTACAGTATGCTTCCCGCACGACGTGTGGGAATAGCTGATGTATGGTCTAAATTGACGCAGAAAAGTAGCACGACGCGGGTAGGTGCTGGGGGTGGGATTGGTGGTGCTGGCGGAGTTGGCGGTGTGGGAGGTGGAATGTTTAAGGTGCCGAGTGGGTTTGGGAATTCTGAGAGGCGGAGATATAGAGGATGAGAGAATTGGTACCAGATGGGATTTTAAAAGCAGGGTTAAGTATATATCATGGGCTGAGGATTAATTGTAGGTTCAACAAAGATCAATATGAATAGAACACTTGAGAATGAGTTGTGGCATCTTGATCTTCGCGGTAAGAGCGTTGAATGACCTAAAATTCTGGCCATGTCAACAAAGCTGGAGCAAAAGACATTGTCAACTACGAACCCAGTAATATGATGCTCTTCATTGCTTCTTTCTGGTTGGTATGCGAGCATCCAGGGCAGAATTATTTTATTTATTGAATTATTTTCTTTGACTGACAACGACAACACTGCACGGCCAATAAGGAGCAAATGATACCGAAGCACAAAATACAATTCCCAACGTCCCAATAACGGTTCTCGATTAGAATCATCCCGCAGATTCTGAGTGACCTCGCGGCCCGCCCGCCACATAAGAGAGAGGTCAGTTTGAGTTCAATTTGGTAATTGTGCTGCCAGTTCATTCCAGGGGTTCGTCAATACTGTCTTCCCCAAGTCCTTCATCTTCACACTCCGGGTCCGGGGCTTGGAAATAGTCGAGGCAGAAGACGGGAAGATGGCCATGAGAGCCTCGTTAGTAGTTAAACGCATCCTAGAAAGTTTCCAGGGAATTTCGACGTCTAGATCGACGTGCATCTTCCAACATTCATCTCCACGAGTCCACCGGTCTGTTTGTTTGATAAAGGCCCCGAGCGCTAAGCAACACACGTGTCTGGAGCTCCACAATTAGTTGGGCTTCACAGGACTTATTGTTCCCCGGTTTGCTGCTGCCAGTCATATTCCCAGGGATTAATAGGGTCGCCTTGCACTTCGGGTTCTTCGCCTGTTGGTGGATTCCCCCTGGCTAAGAATTGGGCATCACCGTCTTGCGTTTGAGCCTCAGGGTAGGTGGGATTCTCTCTGTGATACCCATACTCATCAAATATTTCTGCGGCATATCGGGCAAGGGCCCGCGCGCCCTCAGAATTTTCGTCATAGTCTGATAGCTCTGTCTCCTGCTGGAAAGGGAACGGAGGAGCCTGCGCAAACCCCTGCTCTGGCTCCTGCTGATACATATCCCAGGGGGGCAGGAAAGGGTTAATGTCAGACTGTGGTTGAGGAGGTTGCGGAGCCGGCTGTGACGGTGCCTGCTGAGGGTGGAAAGCGTATGCCTGATAAGACGGGGCTTGCATGCTGGGCACATTGGAGCTTAAGGGCGCAGGAGCCGGGTTGATAGTGGCTGCAGTTGAGGTCGCCGGAGGGTTATTGCGCAGGAACTGATCCCCCATATGATTGAGGTTCCCAACTGCGTAAGTTTGAAGGATATCCCGGATTGCGTCGATATCTTCGGCTGCCGGCGCGATCCCGGTTTCCAATGAGACCCTGAGAGGGTTGCCCTTAAGCTGCCGAGCCCAACGGTTCCTACCATCTCCAGGAACCGCCCTTTCAGTAAACTCCGCGTTGTAAGCGTCGAGGATCTCGCCCCACGTCATTCTGGTCAAAAGCTTAAGGGCGATCAGGAACCGGTCGTTGGCCTCCGGTACGTGGCTTTGGCCTGTAACGAGACCCATTTCGAACTGGGTTTTCTGGTGGTGATTGCGAAAGGAAGAGGGTCTAACTGGGATATTAATTCTCCTTTAAATAAAGGAGTTAAAAAGTGAAAGTAGGATTGATGAAGGCCCTAGAAAGTTGGAGGGGAACGGAGAGGATGAGATCCTTATAGAAGATGAAGACGGAAGGCCAAATCTTGGGCACATGCATTCTTGTGCCCTAACCACGCTGCACAGCGGAGGCACCAAAGCGGCGATAAGGGCCTAATTAGGCTAGGGTTAGGCCCAGCATCGCAGGAGGGCGAAGTGACCAAGGCGGCACACGATGTGAATATAAATTGCTCTTTCGCCGATTCTTCCTCCATCTTCTTTATTAACCACGCGCACACCGGGCACAGAGCCACACACAAGCAACCAAACCACCAACAAGACACCACTATGACTCTCGGTGGAAGCGAGCGCCGTTGGCGGGAAGAGGAGGACATCTTTCTCGCGGCCCTCCGACTGGGCACAAATCTACCATGGGTAGAGATCCACGCTGCCTTCCTGGTTGAATTTCCAGACAGGACCCCAAAGCGGCGGGATTTAGAGTCTCGTATTAACAAGACTCTCAAGATCAATCCTTCCCGTGCGCAGGGGCAGCGCAAGGTCACAGACATGGTAGACGACTACCGGCACTACGGTAGGGTCACCTACCCCGAAGAGCAAAGGGTCATCGACAAGGCCCTCGAATACTTGGAGGAGTGGGATGAATCCGTCCGGCTCTGGTATTAAAGGTACGTCCCTTTCCGGCTTCATAAGGATGAAGCCCAACCCCTATCGCACCTTGCCAGAGGGGGGCTTTGAACAGCCCTGCATGACAGCCTTAGCCTTCCCCTAGGGGAGGGTCAAAGCAGCCAAAAGAACACTCTGTGAGATGACTTAGTATAAGCAATGCTAACTTAGGAATAGGTTGGTACATACAAGATCTCTTCATATGATTCTCGTCATTCTCCTTTCCACTCTTACGAGCCTCTTCCAGCATGGTATCAATGCCGCGTTCTTTCAGTGTTCTCTGTGGCTGACGTGTTAGTGACTCCAAGTCCAGAATTTCATGGTTTCTAGGTAACATACCGAAAGGCATTTCTTATAGTCTTCGAAAATCTTTTCACAGTCGTTGGTGGATGCATTGCCCCGGAGAAACTCTGCCGTTGGTCAACCTTTGCACTTTCCGGTCTGCTTTCAACCCTTCAATGCTAGGTATACCTACTTTCGCTATACCATTTCAGAAAGCAAGAGTCATAACGCCTAAACACCGTCAGTCTTTCGAAGTCTCTTTCAGATCTCGGAGAAACGGGTAGTTGAACATACTCTTTGAGCTCGTTGCACTCGGGAGCAAGAGAGGCGGACATGGTGATCGATGCGGTTCTTGGAGAAAAAAAAAGAAGAGCAAGGCTTCAACCACGGCAGCGAGCAAGCGATTTATATCTTTCTGGACTCTGCACTATCTACGCTAGAAACTAAGCGAGGCAGTTCATTCACGGAGAGATGAAGCAATTGTGACTTGATGTGAAGATTTGCAGTTGATTTAGAGTTGTGACGCTAACCGTTTTTTGACTAGGTCCCTTGTGCAGCTTTTCACTTTGTTCAGCTTCAATCTTCCTCTTTATCAGTGTTCAGCATCTTTTTGTCACTGCCTTTGATTCCTTCGTGCGCCTTTCTTTCTCCTTTTTTCGAATACTCCAATAACCCGAATCCCGCGAGATCATTCAATGGACGTTTCGACGCAATTCTCTCCTTTACAGGAGAAATTGTCCGCCGCCCTTGTTCAGTCTACGCGAACAACGAACCAACTTCTTGCTGAGGATATCGACTTCCAGAGATCAATCAACCCCAATGTGTCAACATCCCTAGATGCGCAAAGCAATCGCCTTCTTGGCCTTACCAGCTCGATCCTTCGTTTTGCGACTTCCGGCTCGGATCTCAATGTTCCTCCCCTCGAAGATGAAGATAGTTTAGACGACAACTGGAAAACAGTGGTCGACGTGATTGACGAGCTCTTGGAGAAAGCCGATGCTTGTCTCGATGAATTCACAGGAATAATCAAAAAACTCAGTCCGTCTCAAGAGGAGCGTGGTCAGGATCTCGGCAAGAGAGCGTCGAGAGCTCAATTCCCAAGTGTTTACGATTTCGCGTCTTCAAAAATTCCAAAACCCCAGCTTCACTTCAAAAATCGCATAGATAATCACGATTCGTCTCCGTTTCGACCAATTTTACGACATAAACCTCATGCGCTGGTTCCGTTGTCAACGTCCGTCGACCAAGTCGATGCAGACGGTCGTCATGAATCGTGAGTCTATCCGCAACATTCCAATTCCAATTCTACATGCTAACAGATTATTCTTTTTAGATACGAGCATCCTTACGCGCACGAGATTAAACAATGTCATTACCCACCTTCTACATATTCCAAAGTCACCCCGCAAATGTACACACCTTTTGACTCCACAATTGCTACGTTTGTCAATACTATGGACGGTGTCAAGTCGATGCTTGCTGAGTTGAAATTCGCCAAAGAGATCGCTATTGATTTGGAACATCATGATACCCATTCTTATCACGGTCTTGTTTGCCTGATGCAGATCAGCACGCGCGAAAAGGACTGGATTGTTGATACGTTGTTACCGTGGAGAGAGGAGTTACAGATACTCAATGAGGTTTTTGCCGATTCAAGCATTGTGAAAGTCCTGCATGGGTCGACTATGGACGTGATATGGCTCCAACGGGATCTTGGATTATACCTGGTTGGATTGTTCGATACTTACCATGCCGCCGTCTCGCTCAATTATCCAAAGAAAAGTTTGAAATACCTGCTAGAGAAATTTGTCAATTTTCAAGCCGACAAGAAATACCAAATGGCAGATTGGCGACTTCGGCCTTTACTCCCCGGAATGTTCGACTATGCGCGATCCGATACCCATTATCTGCTTTACATCTACGACCAACTCCGCAATGAACTTATTGACAATTCGACGCCAGGGAATAACTTGATTGATTATGTTCAGGAGAGATCTAAACATGAAGCATTGCAACGATATGAACGACCCGTGTATCATGCGGAGACCGGACAGGGTGCTGGTGGTTGGTATGATGTTCTTTATCGTGGTTCTAGCCTACTCAGTCGCGAACAGTTATCCGTTTTCAAGGCCGTACATCAATGGCGTGACCAGACAGCAAGGACTGAGGATGAAGGGCCTCAATCTGTGCTATCGAAACGAGCTCTGTTTGCTATCGCTCATGGTATGCCGATGGATCAAGCAGCTCTCTTGAAACTCGCTAGTCCTGTCTCACCGGCTTTGAGGAGACGATTGTCCCAATTACTTAAGGTGATCAAAGAAGCAAAGATAGCTGGTGCAGACGGTCCAGAGTTACATGAGGTGCTTGGTTCTGGGACAGCGAAGACTATGACGGAACGCCCAGTTGCAACCACACCCGTCGAACAAGAGAGCATCGAACCTTTATCCGCAATCCACGCAAGCGCAGTGAGGGCCCTCCTATCCCAATTCTGGGGTGCTACCTTACAACGTTCCGAGTCTGCAAATATCTCTCCATACGCTCCTCTCGCTGCATCTGACGCTCTCGAACTCTCGTTGCCATTACCTGCAGTACCTATTAATATCTTAGTTGAACCTATCAAGATAGAAACCGACGTCGAGACATCTACAGTCAACACGCCCTCAAAACCATCGGAAACACCAGATCAAATCTTCACCGTCAAACAATTCGGCGCACCGCCCAAACGCAAAGCCGCACCCACCAATGACAACGACGATGAATCGTCTGCAGCCTCCATCCCTCACTCCCCACAACCCGTCGAAGAGCCCACACCCAAAAAGCAAAAACAAAAGCAAAAACAAAACCCCAACGGGACAGAGAACGAACTCAGCGAAAACATGATCCCCTTCGACTACGCCAATGCAGAATCCGTCCTTCAAACCGGCACGCGACCCGGTGATGTGCGCGGTGTGCATAGGAGGCCGCAGTTCAATCCGTATGCGAAGTCGTTGAATGCGCCGCAGGGGTTGAGGAAGGCGAAGAAGGATTTGGGTGGGGGGAGGTCGTTTACTTTTCAGAAGTGAGAATGAGATGCTGACATTTCTTTGGTGGCGATTTGACAGGGTCTGGGTTATCAATGTTAAAATGGGAGTGGGATATGTGTGTTCTGTTCTCCTTTGATTGTTGATGGTTGCGGACATTAAAAAAAAATGATGGCATGCATGTGCTTGGGAGTTCTTCTCATGGGATGACATTTCGAGTCTTCTCTTCTGCATTTTGATGACATTTCCCCCTTGTTTTTCTTTCCTGACTGTATGTGTTCTTTTACTTTCCATTTTTTACTCGCGATGAAGAGCACGCACAGCTCGCCGGGACCTAGAACCAATACCAAAAACGGGACTTTTGCATCTTCCAAGCTATCTCACAATCCTCAAAGTAACCCCCAAATCTTGTGGACCGAATGCGGTAATAACTCCTTATAGGCTAGTCCGCGGCCCGGCCTCGGAGAAAGGGGTCCGTTTGCTCTGCCCTGTCCCGAACACCCTTGCTGGCTCTCAAGTTACTGTATTCCATTTATCGACATGGATCGCTTCTATTATTCAGCAGTGATGATATGATGCAAATTCTCACCAATAATACTACTACTAGTTGGCCCTGGCCCTTTATCTTACTCCTCCATAATATACCCGTTCCTCGCACATGCCAAAAAGGGTTCTGACGAACCATGACCTGTGCTGTGAACTGAGGTAATCATTCCGTAATCATGCAGTTTCTCGATCGATACGAGGTCACCGATCAACTAGCTCGATAGACTACTACATATCCTAGCACCTTTTCCTCCGTGCGTGCGTCCGTTCGTACTGTACGTCCCGGACCGGAACTGGGGAGATGCTGGCTGGATTAGACTGGCCAGCTGATGAGCGGGAATGGGACGAGGGTGAGGGTTGAGATGGGGGAGCTACGACTGTTATGGTAGTTGGTTCGAAGTGAGGATGGCTGAGTGCTGGGTGTTTGTGCAGATACAGCAAATCAAAAATGCGATGCGAATGCGGGAGCGGGAACAGGGCGCAGCCTACGGAGCAAGGGGGAAGGGAAGGGGAGAGGAAGGCCCAGGAACGGGTCATGGATAATGAACCATGAATCGTGAGTGAGATCTCTCGGAGGGATTTTAGGTGGTTAATGCAGGTACGGACTGTTGACGTGCATAAAACGAACGTTACGGAGCACGGAGGAAAATAAAAGAGGCGAGATGGATACTACGGAGAACTGGGACTAGGACTCGGAAGAGAGAGGTGTGCGAGGAATGAATATTGGGGCGGATGATCAGCGCTGGGGAGGGGAGGGGGATGGATGCGGTGTGTGCAGTGCAGTGCGGGCTTGCGGCTTGCAAGGATGAGGAGGTCTCGCTGATTTGATATTGGTTACGGAGAGGGAGAGGGTGATATACGGCGTACGGAGGACGCTGGAGATTGATAATTGATGAACCGTTTCCAGGGTCGGAGCTCGCTTGACGGGAGCTTGAAAGTTTGAAGGTGAAGATGAAGATGATGAAGCTGGCAGTTGAAGGATTGCGCGGTCTGAATAATCTTGATGTCAGATCAGGGCCTTGCGTCTTGTCTTCATACCATGGCATTACTGTGGTATTATTCCGAAAAGTGAATGATATCAAGGATGATACTGATGACCGCCTGTTTCTGGCTGTCATCTGTCCCTTATTTTCTTTTTGTTTGACGCCTCCGACACGCGATGACGACAGCCGGGCAGGATCTCACATGCAAAGTTTCCAATCTGAAGCCAAGTGCTGTTGACGCGCGTAAAGTGGTTGACCGTTCACACTTCTGAGGTTGTCGAACGGTGCCTGAACCGTTCATATCTGATGATTAGAAATGAGATGTATGTACCATTTTCTCCAGCTGGTACCTGATATTTGAGTATGTGGTTGAGAGTAGACTAGGTTGGCGGTAAACCACGGACGCAGCGCGGTTTGCTGATGTTTCAAACTGCTCCTGTTCGGTCCCATGTGCGATGGATGATGGCGGTACCTGCAACTTTTGTACCTGTCTAAGCCTTCCTAGGAACCCAGACCCCTCTCTTCCACCCTTGGCATCAAAAAAGAAAACGACAAAAGGGACCTGACATGACAGGACATGGGGCGGCTGTGAGTTGTGCTCGAGTGCGCTTGGACCCTGAGAGAGAGCCAGACCAGGCCTGTTGTTAACTATCAGGCTCGAGATGCAACCCCGTTGACAGAGACGTTCCTATTCTTTTTGCTTTGCTTCTGCAAGTTGCGGCGGGTGAATTCTGCAAGTCAAGATTCGGGAGAAGAGCAATTTGAGTTTGCGTGCCCCAGCGCGCTCAGGGGGTGGCAATCCCCCGCTCCAGGTGTGGATTAGGATGCGTTCATGTGTTTTTGTTCGCCATTACAGCAGGGCGCGCCAAGCACATCCCTCATCTGATGATGGAGTGAAGAATGCTATGAATGTTGAATTGAACAATGCTCTGAAAGAGAGTCTTGAAGCAGCACGGTAGAGTACAGACTCAGAATGGACATCTCGTTCCGAGTGACGCGTCTGCAGTCCTCCTTGCCCACCGTGCACTTGGTATCCAATGGCCGGAATACGAGACTGCAGCTGCATGCACGGCGACTGATCGTTTTCTAGTCTGCTGCAGGCGAGCACACCTGGGATGGGGGATGGAGCGGTTAGGCTACCGGTGCAGCTGCCATCCTTTACTTCCGAGACCTTAAGACCGCCCTCATCCATGCACCGCCTGACGCGACGGGATATCCCACACTGGCAGGACAGCCTTCGAGATATACTCTGTACTATCATCACAATCAGACTGTAAAATCAATTCACAGTTAATATCTGTAAGCGAGAACAGCAAGCGTGAAGAAAGAAATAAAATCCAGCGCTGTGCTCTGTAACCCGCCGTTTCAAATATACCACCATCCCCGAACCAGCCCAAAAGGCCCCCTTTCAAGCAACACGTTGGGGCCAACTTGACGCTTCGCCAGTCCACAACCCGAACTTCCTTAGCCCAAAAGTCCACCGCCCTCCAACTTGGTGCACGAGACTAGCATCCCTCTCGCTCTGTCATCTCAAGTCACTAGTTAATCTCGGTGCATTCCCCTCTTTTGCTGCTGGTTCGTCCTTCATCACCGCCATCTCACTCACTCACTCATCACTCACTCAACTCTGCTCTCGTCGGATCTCTGCCATCAGCTCGTCTCGTTCCGCCTTGCACATTCACCATCTCAGTGCTTTCCACGGTGTCAATTCAGCCTGTTCTAATTGTCCTGTCGCTCTTACATTGAACAGGAGAAACTCACTGCTTGTTCTCACACCTCACTCCAGCCCACTCTAGCGATCCTGTCCAACGGCTTCAACGTCTCTCAACTCGCGCCTCTAACAACCTGTCCTACCTTGACCTGCGCGACCGATTGTTCCTCCCACTCCTTCACTCACCATTACTACTGCCATTACTACTATTACCGAGCGGAACTTGCGCCTGTTTTCCCCGACGTTAATCCCTGACGCGGATTCCTTGTCTCGGTTCGACAACCCTTCCCCTCTTGGCAGAAATCGACGTCGGGTCACTCGTTCCAAATAATCCCTTTTTCTACAAACTACGACGACGAACCTACCCCCTCCCTGGCTCTCTGCGCTGCCCCTTTACGTTGCCGAAAATCGATTGCCTAGCAGAGAATATAGAACGCGGGCGGAGAGGGGACTAGGAAAGATTGAGATTGCTCAGCGAGTTGTTGAAAAACAAGGCACAATCGATCGGCCGGTCACCCCACATGTCGGCATAAGTCGACACGGTTGCACACACTCTTTCTCAGCCTGTGGTTTGCGGTGCTCCGTGGTAGTCTGTTGCGACAGCACACTCTGAAGTTATTAGACCATATTATGTGAGAATCCTCTTACGATTCCACGGCGAACCTTTGACGAACAACGTTCGCTGACAGGCTGATTTCCAGGGTCATGCGTTGCCGCAGCGTTGCGTAGAATCTTATTCGCAATCATCTGGTCGATTTTTGTCGTTCGTTTAACCCATTCACTCATTTACCAGTCCTCCCTCTTCGAAGAGCAAGGCGACATTTTTATCCGCACGATACCCCCAATTATTTTTCCCGTTGTTATTTAGCTCGTTTTCGCCGTGAAGATACCATCGTCATGTCCGTTGCAACCATGCTCCAACCGGCGTCGAGAGCGTCAACCTCCTCCTCTTCCTCGTTTCAGCCCGTTATGACGCGACAAAACACGATGTCGTCGCACGACGCTCGCTCGATGCGACAGTCTAAACGGATGTCCGTCACGGCGCTGTATTTGTCCATGTCTGCGAAGGATAAGGATCTGGAGATTTCAGACGATTTAGCAAAAGGTTGGTTTGATTGACACGTACGAGTTGAGTCATTTTGCGTGCGTGTTTTGCTAATGGTTTTTTGGTGGATAGCGCAAAAGGTGCTGCGAGAATTGAAGTTGAAGATCTCGACGCAGTCGAAAAAGAACTTTGTGCTTGAAAAGGATGTACGATATCTGGATTCAAGAATTGCGCTGCTGATTCAAAATCGTATGGCGTTGGAAGAAGTATGGCCTCTGATAAATCCACGAATAGTCTTGCGACAATACAGCTAACGGTCCTACAGCAAAACGAAGTAGCTAGTCACCTCGAAGATTCCACCGAAGTGCAGGAGGGTGTCTTCCCCAACGACGACAAGACCCAGAAATATGGCAATCTCCTCTTTCTCCTACAATCCGAACCCCGTCACGTCGCTCACCTCTGCAGACTGGTCTCCATGTCCGAGATCGACTCGCTCCTCCAAACAGTCATGTTCACCATCTACGGTAACCAATACGAAAGTCGAGAAGAGCATCTCTTGCTGACCATGTTTCAATCCGTGCTCACATATCAGTTTGATAATACACCAGAATATTCATCCCTTTTGCGACAGAATACCCCTGTCTCCCGCATGATGACGACTTACACTCGCCGAGGTCCGGGACAGGCATACTTAAAACAAGTCCTGGCCGATCAGATCAATTCATTGATTGAATTGAAAGACGTGGACCTTGAAATCAACCCGCTCAAAGTCTACGAGACGATGGTCGCCCAGATCGAAGAGAACACGGGGACCCTCCCAGATTACCTCCCTAAATCAGTGACTGCCGAAGTGGCGGCCGCAAACGAGCAGGTTCAAGCCATCATTGCGCCGCGCCTGAAGATGCTGAGTGACATTGCGAATGCGTTTTTGGGCACCATCATTGAAGGTCTGGAGGAGACGCCGTATGGTATCCGTTGGATCTGCAAGCAGATTCGAAGTCTTTCGAGACGAAAGTACCCCGATGCGCAGGATCATACTATTTGTACGCTGATTGGCGGGTTCTTCTTTTTGCGGTTCATCAATCCGGCTATTGTCACGCCGCGATCATACATGCTGATCGATGGCACGCCTGCTGAGAAACCCCGTCGCACGTTGACGCTTATCGCGAAGATGTTGCAAAACATCGCGAACAAGCC
Source organism: Aphanoascus verrucosus (assembly GCA_014839905.1). Taxonomy (NCBI): domain Eukaryota; kingdom Fungi; phylum Ascomycota; class Eurotiomycetes; order Onygenales; family Onygenaceae; genus Aphanoascus; species Aphanoascus verrucosus. The sequence goes on from JACRYM010000054.1 coordinate 78,736, forward strand.
GTCATACGCCAAGGAACCGTACATGGCCAAACTACAACCCTTCATCCACCAGAACAAGGAACGCGTCAACAAATTCCTCCTGGATCTCTGCGAGGTGCAGGACTTTTACGAGAGCCTCGAGATGGACAACTACGTTGCCCTGTCGAAGCGCGATCTGGAGTTGCAGATCACCCTGAACGAAGTCTACGCTACGCATACCCTCCTTGAGAGACACAGTGCCGCCCTGGCTGCGGATCAACATTCACATCTTCACGTTTTGTTACAGGAGCTGGGACCCGCGCCACCGCAGTTGCCGCGAAAGGAGAATCGGGCGATTAATCTGCCGTTGTTTAGTAAATGGGAGACGCCGATTGATGACTTGACTGCTGCGCTGGATATCACGCAGGAGGAGATTTATTTCATGGAGGCGAAGTCGACGTTTGTTCAGATCCTGCGCTCGCTCCCACCGAATTCTGCAGTCACCCGCCGTCCACTGCGCCTGGATCGCATCGCCGAAGCCGCCGCAACGCTCAAAAACGACGCCGTCATGGTCCGCAAGGGCATCCGCACCATGGAACTACTCAGCTCCCTGCAAGAACTCGGCGTCATCGACCGCTCCGACGACTTCAGCCTGCTCCGCAACGAAGTCGAACAAGAACTCGTACACCTCGGCTCCCTGAAAGAAAAAGTGCTCGAAGAAACCAAGAAACTGGACGAAGTCTACCGCACGATCCGCGACCACAACACGTACCTGGTGGGCCAGCTGGAGACGTACAAATCGTACCTGCACAATGTGCGCAGTCAGTCCGAGGGAAAACAGCGGAAGCAGCAGAAACATCAGGAGTTGGGGCCGTATAAGTTTACGCATCAGCAGTTGGAGAAGGAAGGGGTGATTAGGAGGAGTAATGTGCCGGAGAATCGGAGGGCGAATATATATTTTATGTTTAAGAGTCCGTTGCCGGGGACGTTTGTGATTAGTTTGCATTATAAGGGTGAGTATTTCCAGTGTCCCTTGCTGAGACTTGAATGATGTGGGGTACTGACGGTTTTTCTAGGACGGGCGCGTGGTCTGTTGGAGTTGGATCTGAAACTTGATGATTTGCTGGAGATGCAAAAGGATAGTCAGGAGGATCTGGATCTGGAATATGTCCAGTTTAATGTGTCGAGGGTGTTGGCGCTGCTTAATAAACGGTTTGCGCGGAAGAAGGGGTGGTGAGCGTTGGGGTACGACCGTACAGACGAACGGACGAACGATATACTGCATACGACCAGGCCGGGGACTCGGGATAGATGAATGGACGATGCAGTGAGGTGGTTTCGAACGAACTCCCCGGACGCGTACTGTGAGATTATGGTCTCGCTCGATCGTCGCTGTTTTTTCTATGGAGTTATTTTCAGGTTTGCTTGCATACCCATTTGCTTTTTGGTTACTCTCGTCGTTTTTGTTTCCGTTACTCTTCTCCGTTGACTTCATGCCTTATTCTGTGCGCGTTATATTCACCCCTTGAACCCTTTTAACCAGTGAGATTGTCACTATATCCCTCGACTCTCTGGTTGCTTTTATGGAATAGGCGGAAAAAAAGAGGTTACTACTAATGTTCAGTGTTTTATTCTACGTCTTTCTCCCTTGCGTGATTTATATTTGCTAGTTAACGGCCATCTAGTGTCCTGGTTCCGCTGGCTCGGGGCTTGGGACCGTGGTCATGATTGATCCGTCCTGCTTTTTGTTCTGCTGATATTATGATGTTTTCTTTGATCAAATGCACGCCCTCCTCTCCTCCTCTCCTCTGCTGTTTTCTGATGTTAACTTCTAGTGTCTTAATTTGTTGTTGCTGCTTGCTATTTCGTGTTGATCCTTGTATTCTCAAATATCCCCCCCCTGGTTTTCGTCTGGCAAGATGTGTATGATTGACCTCTCCCTGAGTTGCTGTTGCTGGTTGTATGTACCTTGTTCTTCTTCTTCATTTCTTGATGGGCAGCTTGTGAGCGGACGCCTTCTTTAATCTACTTTCTTGACTACGATGGATGTATGGAGTAATACTAGTGAAATGAACGGTGCGAATAATAACACACAGTACATGTTGAAGCTACACAGATGAAGGATGGCGATGTCATAGTGCGAGCTTGTCCCAGGTACAGAGCTTGTGTTGGTCCACGGATCGGATCAGTAAGTTGTCCTCGAGTCGACCGAAGTGACACCTAACGGCAGTGACAGCAGCTGGAGTAGAGTTTTCCACAAAACTTGCCCCTCATCGAGCATCGTCATCAGTCATCATCGTCGTCCGTTGACTTACGATATATATTTGGTTGTCTGCGCAGTGCTGGATATAGATAGATAGATCACTTTTTATAACATACAGACATCTTCCATCTTGCGTCTTGAACGTGGCTGAATCGCAGAATCTTATTCCCCCTTTTTCTCGTCCCATAGCAACCAAATCTCGGACGGCAACGAGCCAGTTGCCAGCATCTCCACGATCACCGCCCCCCCCCATCACATCTCATCGGCCACCCGAACATCTCTTCTTTCTCTTCAATTTTCTTCTGTCTGTGTACTGCTGTTATCTCTTGACGGTCTTGAACCTCAGACCAAGACAGATCTGATCTCAGCTCACCGCTTGGTGTCTCGCCTCTTCTCTTCCCCACACTAAATCAACCTCTCCATCCGGCTCCCGCTAGCAGACACAACTCGTCTCCCAAACAACAACATCCCAACCCCATTTTCACCTTCACCCTCACTACGAAGCAAAAGCAACCGTCTACAAAAGATCCAGACACAAACAAAATGTCAACAACACCCCCCGCCCAACCCACCCACCCCCTCTCCCTCGATCCCAAATACGACGACTACGACTTCCCCACCACCTCCCCCGACCCCGTGCCCGGCCACCCAGGCCACACCACGCCCGAGCAGGATGCGCAGGTGGCCCAGCTGCGGATGACGCTGGAGGCGCTGGGCTACACGGAGCGGTTGGATACGTTGACGCTGTTGCGGTTCTTGAGGGCGAGGAAGTTTAATGTGGAGGCGGCGAAGAATATGTGAGTTTTCAATCCTTACTCTTTTACCTGTTTTGGCTTGATGGGATGGGGTGCTGTTTAGATGGGATAAGAGGGTGCTAACGATGGGATAGGTTTGTTGCGTGTGAGCAGTGGAGGACGGAGTTTGGGACGAATTCGCTCGTGACGGATTTCCATTATACGGAAAAGGAGCAGGTGTTCCAGTACTATCCGCAGTACTATCATAAAACTGACAAGGTATGCACCACCTTTCCAACTTTCAACCTCCTTTAATACTGTATACTGATCTTCCTAGGACGGCCGCCCCGTCTACATCGAACAACTCGGCAAAATCGACCTCACCGCCATGTACAAAATCACCACCAGCGAACGCATGCTCAAAAACCTCGTGTGCGAATACGAAAAGCTCGCCGACCCACGCCTGCCCGCCTGCGCCCGCAAGGCCGGCCACTTGCTCGAAACCTGCTGCACCATCATGGACCTCAAGGGCGTGGGCATCAGCAACGCCACCTCCGTCTTCGGGTACATCAAGCAGGCCTCTGCCATCTCACAAAACTACTACCCCGAACGCCTGGGCAAATTGTACGTGATCAATGCACCCTGGGGGTTCAGTACGGTGTTCAGTGTGGTGAAGGGGTTTTTGGATCCGGTGACGGTGAAGAAGATTCATGTGTTTGGGAGTGGGTATGAGAAGGAGTTGTTGGCGCAGGTTCCTGCGGAGAATCTGCCGATGCAGTTCGGTGGCAAGTGTGAGTGTCCGGGGGGGTGTGCGTTGAGCGATATGGGACCGTGGCAGGAGAAGGAGTGGGCGAGGACGCCGAAGTGGGCGAAGCAGGCGGAGAAGAAGGAGGAGGAAGTGGAAAAGAAGGAAGATAAGAAGGAAACTGCTGAGGGAGGTGTTGAGGGTGTGGTGGCGGGAATGGAGAATGTTGAGATCAAGGATACGGCGGAGACTTCTGCTCCTGCTGCTGCTGCGGCGCCGGTTGAGACAGCTCCGGCTCCGCCTCAGAAGGATACGGTTCCGGCGTGAAAAATATAATTCAGCGAGGAAGACTTGATTTGACTGGCTAGGTATGCGAAAAGAGAAGGAAAAGATGAGGGAGGAAGAGGATTGGTCTCTTGCGATATAGATAGTAGATTTCCGAACCTTGACACTACTTTCTTTCATCTCTTTGACTTTTCGTTTCTGGTTGTGAGGAACGGGTTTGGTTCGAGGGTTGATTTGGTTGTGAGAGTGAGATATTATTTTAATTAGATGCACGGTAGAGTTCAACTTTGTTCTGTTTATATTAGTCTCATGCTCAGAATATCGTACTCAATTGCAGTGCATGTAAAGGGTATCTTAGATGGGTTTATTCCCATTATTTGGACAGTATGTATGTATGTACATAGCTCCACGTTCACCAGACATATGAAGTCCCGTCCCGCCAAACGCCAATAACACCCCAAGCCCAGTCATCCCAGGTAAGATCCCCAGACGCAATCCAACCAAGCCGTAGCAGTTCGTAAACATAGGAAATCGGTAACATCAAATCTTCTCAACAACCTCCGCCGCACGTCTCGCCCTCTCAACCTTGCCCGCCGTAGCCGCAAGATCCTTACTCCCACTGCCCTCCTCATCTGCATCACTCCCATCCTGGCCCAGCGTAGCCTCGCCCTGCAATCTTGCCAACGTGCGTAACCCATCGGCATACACCTCTCCCATCTCTCCCTCCGTCCACCTCTCTCGTTCCCTCTCATTACCAAACGGTATATCCAAAATCCATTCGGGCTTCTTCTCCCGTATCCTCGTCCAATCCAAAGGTGTCCCTTTAGAATCTGGCTCGACGCTGTTGAGCTTCAATATATCCTCATCGTCCTCCTCTTCATCGTCAAAATTGATGTCATCTTCATCAATTGCTGACTTCAACGCTTGCGCGTACTTCCTCGCCGCATTCACAGGCGCGTCACGCCTCATCTGCGCAACCGTCGTCGTCAGCGATTCCAGCTGCGCATACAAACTCGTCACCCGCGCCGCCAGACGCGCATCATACGGTTCATATTCAATCTGCTCACGCGTCGACAGCAAACTCTCCAACTTCAACTCCCCTCCCGTGCCTTTCTGCCCCGCAAAACTCGGATCAATCCCATTGATACTAACGGATGTTATCGCGGAGGTAAACGTCTTATTGATAAATTCGTCGACGAGCTCGCGGACGCGCGCTTTCATGGGGTCGTCGGAGTCATTGTTGGCGGAGGGGGGGAAGTGGAGGTCGAGCTTTTGGTGGGAGAGGTTGAGGGCGTTGGTGTAGAGGTAGGCGAGGTCGGCGGTGGATTGGAGTTCGATTTTGCGGTGGTGGGGGGCTTGCATTGTTCCTTCGGCTGCTGGCTCTGGTTTGTATGGGTGGTTTTAGGGAGTTGAGGGCGTTGAGAGTACTTAATGGAGAGTCAATGGACGGAGAGATAGAGAGAGACGCGGTGTTGATAACTAGTCGCCCGATTGGGCTTAGCGTGTGCAGGTGCAATTATGTCATGGGGCGCTGGCTTTCTTCACGCTGCAAACAAGTGACTCCAGGATCATCAGACGATACTACTATAGAGCGTGACACGGCGTTGAATGTGGCTTCAAACCCGTCTTTTTCGTCATGGATCTTGGAGCTTGACACTGGCAGATATATGCAGTCTTGGACTGGACATGACTGACTGAATTACGCAGGCGATGATCATGCATTTCACGCCCTCCTTCTCGCTCCCAGGTATCTCACGAAGGACCTTATAGTTATCCGCCAACTATCTGCAACGATAGAGAAAGAAATATAGAGAGACAATGACCACCGGGACAGTCATAACCCTCATTGACAACACCCTCCCTGAACCCGAACTCGAGCCAGAGACCCTCAGCCCAGCAGCCAGCAGGCAAGGCCGATCCCTCGCCAAACGATTAACCCGCAATTCTGTTCGACAGAACCTCGCCAGGCGGAAATACGCCAAATATCAAAAGGGCCGCTATGACGAAAATGACAACGAGTCGAGCCGCGAACACTCCCTGTCCCGTCGCTGCGACACGACCAGATCCATCGGCGGCGCTTCGAGCACGGGCGGAACCGACCACCTAGGCGTCGATTATGGCGGAGACTCACTTCTCGACGGCGACGCCGAACTACAGAGCGAGATTGACGTGCTGTACGAGAACCAGCGTGGCTGGTGGTTCTTCGGGATGCCCTACTACTCAGACAAATCGCTACTAAACCTCGACCCGACCCCCTGGGTGACCAAGAATCTTGAAGTCAGCCCTGTGGATGTGACGAACGCGCAACTACCGGATCCGAGTTGGGAGTGGGCATGGAAGACGTGGTATATAGACATGTCGTATGATGTGGATGAGGAAGGGTGGCAGTATTCGTTCTCGTTTGCGTCGCGATTCGCGTGGCATGGGACGCATCCGTGGTATCATTCGTTTGTGCGAAGGAGGCGCTGGATACGCAAGAGAGTGAAAAAGAGCCGGGCGAGGTATATGCTGCGCGGTGTCATGACGGATGATCGGAGTTATGCGTTCTCGGAGGACTATTTAACGGCGCGGACGGGGTCGAAGGGTCGTGAGCCGAGTTTTACGGGTGGTGGAGAAGGTATTAGCCATGTGAGCACGACTTTGCAGGATGTGGAGGAGGATGTATCGCCTGATGAGATTACGAATACGGTCGTCTTGATGAAGGCTGTCAAAAGAGCTACGTTGGATAGAGAGAAGATTGAAGCTGTAAAGACTTTTGTGTATATGGCAGGCGAAGAGCTGGTGTATCTGGAAGAAAAGGTAAATTACGCACTCCCTCTGCTGCCGATTGATGATACTGATGCTTGACAGATACCGGACATAATATCCATGCTTGTTTTCCATACCTCTAGACGTCAACTGGTGGACTTTCTCACCAGTGAAATCGAGGAGATCTCCGAGTCTACGGATGATGAAACTGCGAAACGGAGGAGAACTAATCTCATCAACGCAGTTGAAGCTGTGTATCAACATTATAAAGGGGTTGAATTTTGGGGAGAGGCTGCCTCTGATATGGGATCGGTAAAGGGAAAGGAACCAATCTGCAGTTCTCGTGCTTGAGATGCAGCAGTACTTAACATCCCACTGGATGTATATAGATCAATTATTAACATATATTCCTTCTACTCCGTATCACTTCAGACCGTAGTCGTAATCGCCCACATCCCCAAAATGCATCGTGCAACCTGTGAACCGGCCTCAGCTTACATAATCACATGTTGATGCAACGAACCCAAAATACTTTTTTGCGACCTCCAAAGACCGACGACGGCACGCGCTCGAACCTCACCACAATTCCTTTCAACTCCTCCTCGTCCTCTGCCCTCCATGCTGACAGGCAGCCGCTACTGCCTGCGGAGGAAAGCAGCCGCAGCATCCTCAGTCTCCGTCTCCGAAAAGCTCGCCGGACCCGGCAATGAGCCGCTCCTGTTTCTGTACCCTCGTTTTTTCTCCAACTCGACCTCCTCTTCGTTATCCTCGCAATCCGATGGTTCGTTGTCCGCACGGCCAGTGAGGCCGCTAATAAATGCATTGATTGCGAAACGGCGACCGAAGTTGCCGTGTAAGAATCGATTGAAAGGGCTGGAGTGTGTGAGGTCGGCGCGGTATTCGTCGCAGCTTGCAGCATCGGCAAAGCGTTCTGAGGCGGATGATGAGCCGATTTCGGTGGATGCAGATGCAGATCGCGTACGATATGCTGGCTCCGGCAGGCAGGACGATATATCTACACGTTTCGGGGAGCGTGCGGAGTCAGCGATTCTAGGGTCGAGAGATCGGACGTTACCAATTGAAAACGACGGACGGCCGCCTCAAGACTCTACAGCGCCTACTCTTGAAGAACGGAACAATGCAATGGGAATATCAGGGACATGGGAGTCTGCGAGTCAGCAAAGCATGACGGAATGCGAGTCAAGCAGCAATGCGTTGAGACGGATAATGATTAAGATATTCGTGGCGGAGGACAATACGTCGTTCCAATATAAGCATAATCTTTTCGAAAATGTTACGGGATGGAAAATCGTCTCGAGAGGCAAGCCCAGAGTACGAGACGACAGCAAAGAAAAGACGGCTCTCGAGCAATTGGTGATAAAACTACAACCGTCCCAGAACGGTGAAGGGGAACTTCCAGCTGCGATCTTCAACGTGGAGCAATGGCGACTACTTTCTCATCGGTCGGCGAGACCAAAATCAGTGCGAGGACCCGTCTTCCAGACTTATTTACTTGACATGTTTGTGCCGGCGGATACTGTGCTTCCGGAGCCCGTGGAGACTCCTGAAAACAGGTTGAAGCTGTCAGCAACTTTTAAGCCCAAAAGCAAGGATACGAAAACTTTAGGTCCTAGATCGAAAAATGTGGTTATCAGAAGGGTCTTGACCACGCAGACAGACACCAGACAGCCTAAAAATGATACTTCGGACGGCAATGTTGTCTTCAAAAGCATACTGGATCGAACGAAACCTTTCTCTGCAGTGGCTGACCGCAATGATGTTGCTTTTCGAAGCATCGGGTCTCAACCTGACGGTTCAGACACGCCCAAAACACGCATACCCGAAGATATCATCTCTTCGAGTATATCACACAACCATCAACCTCCAAGAAGAACCCAAAAGTCTGGGGACGTGGCGTTTAGGAGTATCTTGGTCAACCAAGGCATGCACGAAAATCACGAAAATCACGCCAAGAATGACACGACTTACAAGGGCATCCTAACGGAGTCTGCGGTCTCCTCGGGCCCATTTGAAGAACAAATCGATGAAAGCGTTTTGAATTACTTAACGGACGTGCCGGAGCGCTCATCTAAAGCCTCAACATATGAGAGTACAACGTCCAAGAACATCTTTGCCGGGACTATTGCCTCAGACTCGACAGGGTCGCATTCCGAGAGTGGCGAGGCTATTTTGCGACACACGTCAGGAGAGCCTGTGCAGTCATCAGAAACTTATGACTCTAAGGCGGCACCCAGAGGTGTTAGGAGTGAGCCGGCTGCCTCTAGTCCGGTCATTAAATCACACCCCCAGAGTGGCGATGTTAATATTAGCCGCATGGTAGAATGGCCGAGACGTTTACCTGATCCGCCCATGGCAGAAGATATTTCTGTTGTTGAGAATGCAAGGGTTAACCAGGATACTTCCAATGCGGTTAAAACATCTACAGAGGAAGCCGGTGCTGTCTTCAGAAATACAGAAATAGCAGAAGAATTAAACGAGTCCGAAACCCCGAGCTGGAGAGGCGCATCTCCAGAGACGACAGTGCCTTCTTCTGCGGAAGCCCAGCCATTCACACACCAAACCAGATTTGACAGAACAAAGCATACCTCTAGGAAAACAGTGATGGACTTTAGCCAACGCCATCTAACAGACGGACCGATCGATGACGCCGAAAATCAACGTCGATTTATGTGCATCGCGACTCGGCTTAAGATGCGCAGCGTGGACAGACCGATGACCCAAGAACACTTTGATGTCTGCGTGGAAGTGTTAAACATGCTTCTAAGCATGTGGAAGGATATTCCCAAGCGGGCCAACAAGGATAACGAAAACCAAAAAGTAGTCTTGTTACCTGAACACGAAGTCGTGCGATTGACAGGAGATCAAGCCGAAAACTCATGGGACATCTCCGTCGTGAGCGGCTGCCGCGTCCACGTACTCCCCCGAGAACCAGGCGACCAGAGCAATATGCGCAAACTCATACTTTTAGGCTCACCCAAGGCGATCGAGATGGCACACGAACAGATGAAATCCGAACTGGAACGCCGGTATCCTGCGCTTCCGCCATTCCTGCAGAGTCGAGAAGATGGCCATTCGCCGCTGGTTCGGTCGGTGTGGTCTCATGGGTTCAAGTCCAAGCCTGAGGGTCGCGTAGAGCGCAAGTTGCGGTCTACCGGGGTGTGGTTTTCACGGCCGATGGCGCTGATGGAGCATCAGCGACGGTTCCGTGTGGATGAGTTGCGGCAGCCAGAATCGTGGAGTATACGGACTTTTGGGGATTATGTGGAAACTGTCACGAACTTCCACCGGACGAAGGCGCCGCAGAAGGTTATTTACGATAATGGCGATCTGCATGAGGTCGTGGCTAAGGATCTGCTACTTCAGCTATTTCAGAACCCGGATAATCGAAGATACTTCTCGGGCCGGGCGATGGTGCTTGTGATGTCCTTTCTGTATCATCATCGGTTCTTCAAAGATATCAGGGCCTTGTTTCCTGTGTTTGAAGAGTTCTTTACCACACGGTCGTTCAATACGCTGCTACGCTCCTCGGCTGTTAATTACAACATGTCGCTCTTCAAGATCTACGTCCAGGAAATGAAACGTTGTGAAGTCTACCCCGACGGATCAACCTGGGTCGCGTTCCTCCAGGCCATCAGGTCCCAGCAAGTCAAATCACATTTCCTTGACGTCATCGCCGAAAAGGGAGTCTTGCAAGAACCCAGCGCTATCCGCAACGCAGTCATCGCCGCCATCACTCACAGATACCGCACCCATCTCAACGACGGACGCAGCACGGCAGAATTCATCCAGAACATGACCGCGCAATTCGGACAAGATTGGCTATCCATCCCTGCGGTCAACAAGATGATTCTCGAAACCTCTCTAGCCCGAAACCTCGACGCACGTAACGAAATCCTTCGACACTGCTGGGCAAAGGGCGTCCTCCTGAACACCGCCACACTCAATAATGCTCTTGTCTACTACGTCGACACCAAACGCGCCCGCGCCGGAATCAGTTTCTTCGTCAAATTCGCGCGCATGTACAAACCCAAACTCAGCTTGCTTACCTGGCAGTTACTGTGGTACCTGGGCTATCGCAAAAAGCTTTACGGCGTGTGTCGCGTCGTATGGCGATATGCATGTCTACATCGGGGTGCGGGTACACTGATGGTTCGTAACGTCCTACGCTCGCTGGCTAGGCCCGTGGAAGAAGATTATGGGATATCTATGGGTCAGCGGTTCCGGAGTTATCTGGGTAAGGTTGTGGTTGGCGTTATACCACCCGAAACGTCGTCCACCGGTACCGATACAGTTGACAATCCGACGGCTACGACGCTACGGGACTTGTGCACGCCAATCGGCGAGGGCCTGTCGTTAGAAGACCGCGAAGTCGCGGCTGAAACGCTCGTCAAGCGAGATCTCAACGCCTATGCAACACATACTCCCTCGTTATCGTTGCCGGAAATGTTAACGCGTGCGGTCGATGCGGAGCCGATCTGGTTGCGGACTGGTGTCGATGTGCATCATCAGATCCGCAGGGCGATCGATGTACCCGTCGGACCCTTGTATTCGGCCCGGGGCGAGTATCTGGGAAAAGGGAAGCAGATGTCGCGTGAGAAGATGGAGGGAGGGGGGCAGCGGACGGCGAAGGACCTGGAGGAGTTGTTGGCGGTGGATGATGAGATTCCGGATACGAGTATAACGTTTGTGCCGTGTTGAGGGGCCTGACAGTGTAACAATATGCTTTGTGATTTCAGACAATTTTCTGTTGTTTTATAACATGGGAAGATTCTGGCTCTGCATGGTGCATGCGAGAGGGCGCTGTTTTACTACTACATGCTTTTGAGATACCTATTGTCGTTTGTGAGTTATTTTCCTCCGTCTGAATACGGGGGTCCAGGGGATATGTCAATCTCAGCATAAAATGTAAACTATATACATGGTTAATTGGATTGAGCTCGCTCTGGCCCAACTCACTGCTCCGTGCAGCTTGAGTATTTGCATTCTATCTTCGTTATCATCAACCTGCGGGAGGATGTTGCCTGGGTCAGCCTTCCCCAAAATTCGTTCTATCGTTTTGATCCGATTCCCGTGTGATCAACTGATCAACACAGGGGCATCTTGAGAATATCTCGTTTCGGGCACGTCGATTCGAGGTTACTGCCGCAGTGAATTGGGTCGAGAGAAGGAATCGATATCTTCTCCCTCAAGCATCCACTACCGCCAGAAGGCCACGCACGGGCCACTGTTATCCTCATTTCTGTATTCCGCGCCAAATGCCGTAATCAAACGATATGCCTCGCCGGATACTCCCCATTCTCATGGGACGACAACCCCTCATACTCATCATCATCATCATCATTCCCCGCCATATGCGGATGCGGCGCACCCGCACAGCCGTACGCATCAAGCATGCTCACACCTTCCTTGAGATAAAGCACAAGCCGAAACGCAGAGTTTCCGTTAAGATAATATCTATGCAGACGCTTGCTGCGCAGGAAACCCAGGCGTTCGTAGAGTTTCATGGCGGGGGTGTTTGTTGTTTCTGTTTCGAGGACGATCTGGTCATGGATGGGAGTTAGTTGATCGTTTATTGCAGGGGCATACGTGGCATGTGAAGTAAGATGCACGTACCTCATCTGCGTTCCGCTCGATCATCGCGTCAATGGCCATGCAGACGAGTTTGGTTGCGATTCCCTGCCCGCGATATTTTTCCGGTACGGCGAGCATGGCGATGTATCCTCGTAGGGGCACGCCGCGGTGCGGTTCGAGTTTGGAGACGACGACTCCGGCGAGTTTATTGTCTTGATCCATTGCCTATATTCAGCGCCATTGTTAGCTTTTGCTTTCCATCTAGAGACGTGTGTACGACGAAGTGTGCGGAAGGGGGCTTCAAACCAACCATGAAGCACAAGTCACCCCATTGGTAGAGGAAATACCGGTAGACATATATACTGTATGGTTCAGAAAGGTCCGTAGAGATCAACTGCCGCATGGCAGGGACGTATTCGTTCTCTTTGGCGCTGTCATATTGAATGTAGCGGAATTGCGGCGTGGATGCGGATTTCTCTGCGGCGGCGGCGGCGGAGGAGGAGGGCGGTGTTGGATCGGCCATTGCAGGTCATTGAGATGGTGATTCTTCGAGAATAGGGACAGTTTTGCTCATAAGAGGAGGCGGACAATGAGTCGACGCAGAAACGACATTGAATTCATGGTGGGTTCATGGTGTGGTGGCCGCTGGTGGTCAAATGGTGACTTTTTTGAAGTTCGACCGCTTGGTTGATTTTCGGCATCCCATGACGACCGCGTTCTCAACTTTCGGATGCAAGCAAACATTTCAGCTCCCGAGCAACTGCGCAGACATGACCACAACTAATGTTATCACTAAATCCTTCTACTTAATTGGCTCTTTTGCTGCCAGTGAAGCCAGCATGGTGCGAATTTGAGAGTCCCAGACCAAAATAATGGCCTTCTGACGGGGAGTGGTCTTGGGCCAGGTACAGTACAGTACAGTTCGTTTTCAGGGCAGGCAACCTGGCTAGTCACAATGGCCCCGTATCTATCTCGATGTCAGCAGATATAAGGACCCTTATTTATATTGTGGCTGCATGGATGGGTTTTGCGGCACGGGGGAGGCTCGGAACAGTATCTGCCCAGAACTCCAGTTCATAGCACCAGGATGATGCCACTCCCACAACAGGAGACCGGAGAGAATCCAGTGCTCCTAGAGTGTCGATAATTATCACTCAAATAGATCATGACCACAGTACATGGTAGTCTTGTTATAGCCACTTCTCAGTCCTCCTTGCAGGGCTATTCTAGCTTCCTCCGATGCCCCTCCCCCGCACTTCTAGGATGCACATACAAATTCTCCGTCACTGCACGGAGTAGATGCGGGATCACCATATCGCTTCTCCCTATCATTACCCGTCGGTCAGCTGCATGTCATAGTTATAGCTCAGCCGCAGCCTGTCACACAGACATGAAGATGCCGTGGCTACATGACTACATCATCCATTGAACTCAGCCAAGTCCAGTCACTCGCAATCCCCACGAAGTCTCCTATATCGGAGCACCCCCAAACCCGTTGAGCTGAAACCCGGGGAACTAGCCAGCCCCAGAGGATCCATACTCTAGGCTACGGAATAGTGACTGAGCACCTATCAGCGACCACTATTATTGCTGGATACAGTAGCTACTACCGCCCTTGTACTGTGTGTACAGTATCCGCTCGACCAGGTCTGTATCTCTACCGAGGGCCCGAAGAACTACGCGCGCTGTTGCCCCGCGTCTCCGTTATCTCCACGTTAACACCGGATCTAGAATTCGTGGATTAGGATATCAGAGGATAGTTGTGGATGATGGGTGGGATATAAACTATCAATCGTGCCCTGGAGTTTTTGGTTTTTGGACTACACAAACTGCGAGCCATAGAACGTCGAGCTATAACTATTCCCAAGCGTCAGTACTGTACAAAAGGAGAAATCGAGATGGCGACCAAAGAAACGATGAAGGCGGTGGTCTACAAAGACACTCTCAAGGTCCAGCTGGAAGACCGGCCAGTGCCCAAGATTCAGAATCCAAAAGATATCATTGTCAAAGTTACATACACGGCGCTATGTGGCAGGTACGTCAGATTATCCTTTGGGAGGAGAATTATAAGTCTGTTTCGTCTCGTATGCTAACAAAGTCAGTGAACTTCACGTCTTCCGCGGCCATCTGCCACCCCCGTCCGTAGACTTTATCATGGGCCACGAATACACCGGAGTTGTGGTGGAAGTCGGAAGCGATGTCAAGACCGTGAAGCCGGGAGATAAAATCGTTAGTCCTTTTACGTCGTCATGGTTCGTAGACAGATCTGTTCTCCAAGCTTGGATATGGAATCAGATTCTAAATGAACTCGCCGATCTAGCGGAAAATGCTTCTACTGTGAACGAGGTTGCTCATCACGCTGTGAAGAAGCTCTGCTGTTAGGAAGTCCGGGGCTAGATGGTGGCCAGGCTGAATATGTGAGCAACAATGGAACCATTGAGAAAGGATCATACTGACGTCTCCTAGGTGCGCATGCCAAACGCCGACGGATCCGTAATGAAGGCCCCAGAAGGTATCAACGACTACTCTTTAGTCCTGATGGCTGATATCTTCCCCACCGGCTACTTCGCCGCAAGCAACGGATTCAAACTATTCACCAAGGAACAATTCTCAGAGTTGACCGTGGTCGTGGTTGGATGCGGACCGGTCGGTCTCTGCGCTCTTATCAACGCGGAGGATTATAAACCCAAAAACCTCCTTGCCGTCGACTCCATTCCCTCTCGGCTCGAGCAAGCCAAATCCCTCGGTGGCGAGCCATGGAATTATCAGACGGACATGGAAGGTCTTGCAAAGCGTGTCAAGGAATTGACGGACGGCCGTGGTGCCGACTTGGTCATTGAAGTTGTTGGCTCGAGTCCAGCATTGAGGATGGGCTTCGACTTGCTCCGGCCATGGGGTGTGATTAGCAGTGTTGGTGTCCACAGCAAAGAGGTAAGTCCTTCCTCTCATGGTGTTTGGTTCGCACAGAGATTAAACGAAGTATAGATCCCGTGGAGTGCCAAGGAAGCGTATGATAAGAATTTGAGGGTTCAGATGGGACGATGCCCTGTGCGATCCATCTTCCCTCAGGCACTTGAAATGCTCAAGAAGAAGCAACATCTGCTTGGGTAAGTGGTATCTTCCATATTGTTCATGACCCGGATTAGAGCTGACATATGCGGATACCAGATTCATGGCAGACAAAATCATGCCATTGAGCGACGCGGTCGAGGGATACGACATCTTTAACAACATGATAGTTCAAAAGGTCATCTTCGATCCCACCAAATAGACGGGGTGCGTTGCTGCTTTCCGTGAAGTCACAGTTATCTCGGGTATTGAAAGATTATTCCACGACACGCTTTATTAGCCAGCATATATAAGAGCTTTCAGAATCTAGCCCTTTGCGTTGGTGATACAGACCACGTCAAGACCACGAACTCCTCCATCATCTGACCCTTGTTAAACCAGCAAAGTTGGCTGTCACGGCCCAGGAGAGCGTTATAGGCATGGAAAATGTAGCACATCATTGTCATGGCCATCACATGTAACACTCGATCGTGTCAGGCATGTCAAAGCACTGAGCTTACCTCATTGTCTAGCAGCTTGTAACCGAACGAACTTCATGCAAGCCGTCCGAGCGCTGGTTTGATAATCGCATTTGTTTCTTCGATATGTGGTAATGCCGGGCACTATGACAGATCAAGGATGTTGTGTAGTTTGAGGCTCCGGTATTTGGCCTCCCTTGATGTAAAGACTGAGGTTCTGAGACGGTCTTTGACGGGATTTTTCTCTTGTTCTCTTTGTCGAGGACTCGAGACAGATAAATTCCTTTATCTGGAGGGAGCTCTCTTGTCACTGTGCAAGGACAACTTGTCTCTAAAAAATGCAATCTTTCTGAAAGGCCCCTTTCAGGAAGGACTCGAAGGACATTCAATCCCTATGTGACAAGAGTGCCGGATAACAAAGGGATATTCACCAGTGACATTGCTCCGTAGGTGGGTGGGTTCGCGTGAAAGGTGAGGCATGATATGTGTGAAGTGCTCCGTGTCTGTGATTCTGCCCTTGCTTAGGCCCAGTGGCGCCCATAGCACGCGAGAGTCCAGAGTCCAGGCTGTATGTACCAGCAAGAGTGACGGAGAAGTGCTGAAGTGACTTTCCTGCAGTTTGAGGCGACGGCGACAGTGATGGTCGTGATGGAGATGGGATGTTGTCGGAGTGTCACGGTGTATTGTACGGTACAGGACGAACTGCTGTAATTTACCACTTCTTTATTTACGCTCGGACCGACAGATATTCCTCTTTTGAAGCTCCTTGATTGGCTGTATTTTGATGGTGGGGTAGATATTCACCCAATCAAGAGTGTCTGGGGGAGGGTAACAAGACTGTCACAGACGGTCAGGGCTGGCTGGAGGGCGACTTCCCTTTCACCAAAACAAAAAGAAATCGTCACTTGCTCTCTTCACCTTTCAACGACCGTCCATCCCACTCTCTTCCCTCGCCGTCTCACTTCACTGCTCTTCCCCCCTCCGCCCTCCCTTCTTCTCTTCTTCTTCATCTTCCTCTTCTTCATCCTCCTCATCCTCTTCACCATCTCACTCATCTATCATCCTCGCATCATCCTCTCCTCCCGATCCCGCACACTCGATCCTCATCACACTACCTTCTTCTCACCGACTTCCTCGCCGCAGTTCCTCCATATTTCTCTTCTGATCGCTCCTCCATCTCCATCACACATCTCTTCGTTCTCATTTGCATAGTCTGCTTTGTGGCTTGATAGTAAGTGCACATTCGCCTTCACTTCTACATTCCTGCTCCCGCACTTTGGATTCACTAATCTCATTGGTGAAACTAGGCTTCACAGGCTCCGTTGCAACTTCTATCCCAACGTTCCTCCGCTGCTCCCAAAGAGCAAGTATCACCTCTCACTTTCGAACTCTCCTAACCACTTCAATTCCGAACATCATCAAAAATGTCTGCAACTGAACAACAGCAAACTGGCGCCTCTGCCACCGAGGACCTCAATGAATCCTTCAGCCGAGTTAACTTGAACGAACAAGGCGAAGAGATCGTACCAAAGACCGAGGAAGAATATGCCCAGTCTATGCTCACTCTCCGCGCCATCGTGTCGTCCAAGGAAGCTGGTGTCATCATCGGCAAGGCTGGCAAGAATGTAGCGGATCTCCGTGACGAGACTGGTGTCAAGGCTGGTGTCAGCAAGGTTGTGCAAGGTGTGCACGATCGTGTCTTGACTGTCACAGGACCTCTCCAGGGACTCGCCAAAGCCTATGGTATGGTGGCGAAAAGCCTGCTCGAGGGTGCTCCCCAGATGGGAATGGGTGGAGTTGTCCAGAATAATGGCACTCATCGTGAGTACTCCCAAAGTCTATTTCCTTTGGTTTCAATGGGCCACAATATGCTAATCATCTCATTCTTGTAGCTGTCCGCCTTCTCATTTCCCACAACCAGATGGGAACCATCATCGGCCGTCAAGGCCTCAAGATCAAGTACATTCAGGATGCCTCCGGAGTCCGCATGGTTGCTCAGAAGGAAATGCTTCCGCAGTCTACCGAACGAATCGTCGAAGTGCAAGGAACACCAGAGGGCATCGAGAAGGCTATTTGGGAAATTGGAAAGTGCCTCATTGACGACTGGCAGCGTGGAACCGGAACTGTCCTCTACAACCCTGCGGTTCGTGCGGGTGTCGGTGGTGCGCCAATGAACAACACCTTCCTTGGACCAAATCCGAATACTTATGGCGGCGGACGATCCTACAACCGCACTGGAAATGGAGCCGATTTCAGTGACCACCCAGGCGGTTATAACAGACGTCAGAACTCGGATGCTCCAAACCGTGGAATCCCTCTTGTCACCGAAGATGGCGAGGAGGTCCAGACTCAAAACATCTCAATTCCTTCTGACATGGTTGGTTGCATTATTGGCCGAGGAGGTAGCAAAATCAGTGAAATCCGCAGAAGCTCCGGTGCACGCATCTCCATTGCAAAGGCTGCACATGACGATAGCGGCGAACGCATGTTCACCATTATGGGAAGTGCCCAGGCGAACGAGAAAGCGCTCTACCTTCTCTATGAGAACCTCGAGGCTGAGAAGATGCGACGCAGCCAGCAACCCCAGGAGTGAAAGAACTTCTGGTCCCATCTATCAACGAATAGGGCGATGGAAACTCTGGCATTGCAATGCCCCGTTCAAGCGTTTACAGTACCCGCGAGTCGTCGAATCGATCAAGTGCCACATCCACACGATATGTGCTCGACAGCCTGTCATATTTCGTGATTTGTGTGGTTTAGATTTGCTCGTTTTGCGTGGAAAGCTTTATCTCTCATATCCTTAACCGTGCCCCTTTACTGGGTGCAATAGGACATGACGCTCTCGGGACCAATTCGCTTCCATATCCTCTCCTTTCGCTCCGCCTCTCTTTCGACCGCACATCAGTACCAGTTACCGAACGCTCCTTCCTCTTTTCATCTTTCTTCACCCGAGTTTCTCTTATCACATCGCACCTCTTACTTCCCCAAAGAAACCAAAAAGTCCATCTCTTCACCCGTTCTTCTATCCGCATTATTCCGTATTATCCTTTATAATATGCCATTGACCTGTTCACCAAGTCTCTCACCTTGATCTGCTCACCAGAGTTTCACTGGTGTCGCTATCTCCTTATCTCACCGTACTCTCATTCCTTCTCCCAATATCATGCGTTCCGTATCCTCTAAACTACTCCGTATGGGTCCTTCAATACCGCGACACCGATTGGTAAAGCTGGTATAACGATGGCCTATATGGATATCTCGAAAAAGCCTAAACTACAAAATGCCTTGCTTGAATCCTTCTTATTCTATACGGCCGTCACGTATGATATTATTGTCAACATTTAGCTAGCTCTAAGAATGGAATAGGTCGGCCTCGGGGCTTTTTGATAGTCGTTTATCATTCTCATATTTGCAGACATTAGAAAAGATATATATCGTATGGTTTATTAACTATATTCCTGTTCGCATTGAAATTCGACAACCCATCAAGCAGGGTTAGAAAAGGAGATCTGGCACGGTTGCATCCCAATCTAAATCATCAAGCCAGCTTAAGAATTTTTCACTCGTAAATTGATCGTCGATACCAATTCCCAGATCGGGGATCTCGGGTGGCATTGCAATATGAGCTTGTTCAGACGGGTGTGATGTGTGCTGTGGATGCACTTGGCCGTCTTCCAACCGAGTCGCAGTGTCGTTGATATCACCGACCAAAACGCCGGTAGCACCGGTAGCAGCATGACTGACATGCCCACCACCACCTAATCCAACTTTAGATTCGTCTTCACCCTGACCGTCACCCACCACAGCCTGCGCATGCCCGTGAGAATACTGCGATTGTTGCGACGATGGCTCTGCCCCTGCAGCAGCAGACAACCCCGGCTGATAGTTCAACGTATCATCCAACAACCGACTCAGCACCTTGATGATCTCCACACACACCCGAGATGTTGCGCTGGGGGGGAGAGGCGCGGATTCGAACCAGGTGATTATGATGCCGAGGTCGCGGATTATTTGGGAGCGGGGGGGTGGGGGGGATACGTGGATTTGGGCTTGGAGTTGGGGGGGTAGCGATGTGGTGGTGGTGGTGGTGGTGGTGGTGGTTGAGGGAGGGGGATATGGGGAGGGAGTGTGGGTGGAGGGGGAGGGCCAGGGGAGGGCGGAGAGGGTGGATTGGTAGAGTTCGGAGGCGAGGACGCCGGCGGCGGGGAGGCCGTAGAAGAGGCACTGGATATTATGGTTAGTTGGGCTTCAGTTTGAATGGGATGGGATGGGATGGGATGGGAGAGACGTACGATCCAAGAGAAATTCGTTTGGACTTCGGGTGCGTGTTCGGGCTGTTTGAGGAGGTGCAGGACCGAAGAGAGGAGTTGCATCGAGGTGCGGAGGAGTGAGGAGGTTTCGGCGATGTTCTGCTGGCAGAGGATCCGTTGGATCTGGAATAGGTTGTGGTGGTATTCGAGGTAGATGACGAGCATGGCGACGCAGGCGACGGGCTCGAGGGTCTTCCAGCAGCTGATGTCGTAGCGGAACTGGCGGGGGATGCTGGCCCAGAGGGTTTCGCATTCTTGGTATATTTTGCTGGGAGATGGGTTAGTTCTTTGCTCTTACAGGCGTGTGGCAGTGAGGGAAGGGGCGTACTAGAGGATTTCGACGTAGTTGTCGGGCTTTCGTCCCAGTGAGAGTTCGAGGATTCGTTCTCTTTGGATGGATATGATATATCGCACTCTTATCACGCTCGCAGCGCGGAATCTTCGATCTTGCGAGATTTCCGTGCTCCAACCATCGGCATCTAGCTTTTGCACTGCAGCCGCCAGCGCATCTCCTTCTAGCATCAAACTGTCGTCATCCAGGTCTAATGGGGGCGTAATGTCACAGTAGAGATGATGAATCCGCGGAGGCCTGCCCAGGAAGGTAGAAAGGTTCTTGTCTGAGCGGTATGCCGCCGTGAAGATCCGCTTGCGAGTTTGGGAGAGAAAGAAGGGAATTTTAGGGCCTGGGGGTTGTTCACGGTGGAACCCCATTGCAAACATATCAGATATCAAGTTACCAAACCCTCTGTAGACGATATGACCTACTCGACGGTTAGTAGCAGATCTTCAAGAACACTTTGCATGGGACCGTACATGTCTCGTCCAGAACCATAGAGATCAGAACGCAATGGGTATATTCAAGCCAGATCATAATATCATTGACCTTGTCGTGCTGCCGACTCATCTCAATAGCTTCGTTACTCGCCGCCACCATCTGCGCACTAAAAGATTCGACACTCAATGCCTCCCCGTCGCCAAAGCGGAGCGCCAAATCCTCAGAATCGTGAGTGATGTTGATTACGCTCAGCCCGGCCAACGCAAAAATAACCCCGACAAACTCCCATCGTAGGTTCTCGCCTGTGAATGACTGGTAAAACTCTTCTGCCGTGGCTGTTGCAGAGAATTGCAGCGGCTTTGCTGTGTTTTGGCATATCTTTCGATACAGGTTTCTCTGCTTTGGGTTGGTCGTATCTTCATTGTTCTCCAAATATTTTCGTGCAAAGCGGAGCGCATTCAAAATCAAGGGCGCTGGGATGATCGTAAACAAGCCCCTCTGGTAGTAGTTCTCAATGAGTCTTTCATATAGGTCGAATGCAGAAAGCAGCTTCAGAAGTTGCGACTGAAGAGAAAAGTGCCTGCTCTGCCACCGCGCTAACTCCGGTGGCAGAGGTTGAATAGCAATGCTCGAGAGTTGGGGAACAGTTTCATGAAACACAGACAAAAAGCTAGTTGATCCCAGGTAGTTTTGACTCGCCAATCCGTCTAAATGGCTATTCGGCGGAGACAGCAGCGAAGTGCCAGCAGAATCTGCACGATTTGGTCCTATGGGTGAATCTGTGCGCGAAGCGCCCTTTTGACGCTTCTTGGGCCTTTCCTGTGCATCTTCCTGTCCAGGGCCTGGTTTCCCGCGCTTCGTCAATGGCGCTGGGTGATAGTAGCACTGCAGTGGGATCGCTGGTCACTATGCCGGACGGAGGTGAGAACGACAGATACTGAGGGGGGGGTGCGTACCTTGGACACGATCCCGCGCGTCTCACATCTTTTACAGATCGGAGTGGTATGATCGCATTTGACCTTGGAGATACGACAGGGCTCGCACGAATGCGGCTTACCATTGCGACGAAGCAGCAATGTCATGGGATTGGTGAGGGTGCGCGGACGGAATCAGAGACGATGCTGAATCCATATACACGTCAAGCGATGAGTATCAGTTCATAAGGTCACTAAGAAGACACCAGTATGATGATTCACTTCGTTGAGCAGAGCAGGCCAGGACTTGTGGTGCTGATGACTGACTCCAAGTTGGTGGTCTTCGAGTTCATCGTAGCCAAGCCCTCCTCTTTCTGGGTGGAGCTAAGACGGGGCATGTGAGGTCGTATCCATGTCGTCGAACTCCAGCAGACAGCAGCCAACTGCAGCGGCATGCATTGACCTACAGCATGGCCATAGCTAGATGCTCTTCTCACCGCCAAATTGAAGTATATCGCACTGTGCTGCATGCAATTCAATGAACTGAAGTCCCGATATCGCGATTACATAATACGGCTATATGTTATCAATCTTATCAATCTGCCTAACTAGCGCCTTGGCAGCGTGTATCAACATTCAACCGCTTCGCTCTCTCAACAACCTCAGCCGCGCTTCAACATCTATCCAGCAGAGGCGCGCGAATCTGTTTGACCTGGAACGGCGCATTCGCAGGACTCTTGACATCAAAATTCACAAGAAACTCATACTTGCGAACTTTTGTCATCACGGCCATCGGCGGGAACACGCACCGCTCAACCAGATACCCGCAATAATCACCACCAGTCAGTTCATCCTTGAGGAACGAGACGCGAACGTTCCGAAGACGAGGAAATTTGGCCAACGACTTTACCACCTCCTCCCAACTGTGCTGATCAAAGATTTCTTCGAGACCGTCACATTGCAGGGAACAGGTGATGGCGAACCGGACGTCGATCCAGATGGAGCGCACGGAATCCATGCGCTGGGATGGGATACCCAGGAACATCCGGTTCATGTCCGCTGGCGTGAAGGCTTTGAAAATGGCTTCAGAGTAGAAGACGTCGATGGCTTCGGTGTAGCTGTCACCAAAATGCTGTTAGCACATGGCGTGGCAGACGCAGCAAAGAAAGGACCGACGGCTCACATCTGTCTACATGTTTGGAGAAGTGCGATGGGTATAATATCCGCCCATCGTATACGCTGTGGAGCATGTTGCTGCTGCTGCTGCTGCTGCTGCTGCTGTTGCTGGTGGCCGCCATGATGATGGTTGACCCGTCCATGGTGCCAGTCCGGGCTTCGCACGCAAGACGGTCTCTTCACGGACCTTTCGCCGAATGCATACGAGTAGATCTCGTTCCGTATTTCCAGCGGCAGCCTGAAGAAGATCGACTGGGTTTGTGGATGGTAATTTTGCAGCTGGGGCTGCTCCTGCTGGTGCTTCTTTTTCCGCTGATATACGGGCAGCGGGATATTATCTGGAAGAGGAAGCGTTAACGGATGTCTCATCTTGCGACCCTTGAGGGTGCTCTTCCAGCGTCGACGGTAGGACTTGAAAACTCCATAGAGAGAAAGGTAGTATAACACATCTTTGAGGACGATATGCATGGCTTGCACGAAAGACACAACACCTCATGATGGAGAAAACGCTCACTTTTCCATCGAGGAAGACCTGCTGTCTTATATCAGGGAAGCTCCCCTGCCCTTCACGTGGTCCGGAAGCAAGCTCCCAAATGCATAGCCACACGGGGATGCAGTGTGGCGCTCCGGGTTTGCGGGGAAGCTCGGGGTAACTATTTCCCGGCATATCAAAATGCGCGATTAATTCCAACAATCGTCTACTTCCATGATATAGTTTACATACATCGTACAGCACAGCATAGCTACTGTATAGAGCAAAGGGGAAGTACTCCGTCGAAACAAGATACCCCGGGAGACTAACCTCTAGGATCCCTCGGCCTTCTTGACCGCCTCAAAAATGTCCGCAAACTCCTGAGGATCCTCCGCACCCCCAATCTGATACTTCTCCTGGATAGTGAAATGTGGCACTCCCGAGATGAACATCCTCTTCGCCTCTTTCACCTCCTGATCAACTTCAGGTCCTCCCCGGTCACTCTCTAACAAGGCCTTGACCTCCGCCTCATCCAGTCCAGCCCTCACACCCGCCCCAGTCAACATCTCGTGTGAAGTGATATCCTGCTCATTCTCAAAAAACGCCTTAAACAACTCCTCCACCACACGGTTCTGTGCCTCTTCACCCTTCTTCTTCGCGAGCTGAATCAGCCGGTGTGAATCTCGTGTGTTCCCCGTACGCCCGCCGAACTTGAAATCAATCCCCTCCGCCTGCCCGGCCTGCGCGAGACGGGTCTGCATCATGCGTGTCCGTTCGGGGCCGAAACGCTGGTGGTAGTATTGCTGTTTGTCGATGCCGGTCTTGGGCGCGTCGGGGTTGAGGTAGAAGGGTAGCCAGGAGATGGAGAATTTGTCGGTGGCGGCGGTATCCGGGTGGGCGGCGCGGTAGAGGTTAATGCCCCTTTCGAGGCGCTTTTTGCCGATGTAGCACCACTAAGTGGGAGGTGGTTTAGTTGTTGAATGGCTTGTTGGAGGTGTGGGGGACGGTTGGAGGACGTACTGGGCAGACTGTGTCTGATACGATCTTGATGGTGAAGTTCGTCATTGTAGTGGCAGTAGCTCCGCGGCTAGGTCAAAGCTCGATAGATGTTGTCCAATGCTTCTTTCTCAAATTACGGCTTTTATATCAGAATGCTCAATAGATAACGAAGGCTTCGGCAAGCTTCTCAGAAACCACATCGTCATGCGAACCATGGTGCAAAGACTGCTTACCAATCGGCCGAAACTCCCCCACTCCCCGCTATCGAGCTCCGGTGGCCATCATCGCCAATTGATTGACAGCGGTCTTTATTGACCAGCGCAAATCATCGCGGTCTGCTACGAATTGATGGTCTTCTCGAGCGGAAGCCATTCTTATGTCCTCTGGTTAAGTCCTAGATACAAAATATGAGTTTTCGCCGCAAAAACCCCCCATGGGCCAAATACCCGTTAGATCGCCAACAACGAAATGACGTCGAAACTTGACTTTTTGCCAGCGGGCCAGGTGGGGCACGATGAGGTATATGCTGTAGGGAAGCCGTCCGACTTCATTGCAAGGACGGTGAACACCTTTGCTAGGTTAGCGGATTGTTGTTGAGATATCACAATGGCTCGAATTCTCTTAACAGGTACTGAAAGCCGCTCACTGCGCTTGAGACAGACGGCTAACAAGGGAATTGGTCAGGTGGGAGTGGCTTCATTGCCGCCCATGTCCTCGACACTCTTCTGGCGCGCGGTCATTCCGTCGTGACGACCGTCAGGACGGAGGAAAAAGCACAGCGGATTAGAGAGACGCATTCGGATGTTCCTAAGGAGAGGTTGGATTTTGTGATTGTGCCTGACATCGCTGATCCGAATGGTATGTTTTGATCGGTTGTCTCCGAGTGCTCGGGGAAGGGAAGAGAGCACGTCTGACTAACTCTTGGGCACTTGTAACTGTTAGCATTCAACGATGCCGTCGTGTCTAATCCCCCGTTCGAGATTGTCATTCACACGGCGAGCCCGTTCCATCTCCGGGCCACTGACGCTTACGAAGAGTTGTTGAAACCCGGTGCGTATGCCTACCCGCCGCCTGCCATATGGATCATTCTGACACGGGGATGTTAGCCATCAACGGAACCTTGGGTATCCTGCGTGAGATTAAGAAGAGTGCGCCGATGGTGAAGCGAGTGGTGATCACATCGTCTTTTGCAGCAATCATTGATGTCACGAAGCCGCAGTCATATGTGTATTCAGAGGCAAGGCCGACCAATCCCTGCAGCATATTTGCAACAAGGCGTGTGCACATGCTGACGAGTAGATCTGTAGGATGACTGGAATCCGATGACCGAGGAAGAATCCACGAAAAATGCAATGATGGGATATCGCGCAAGCAAGACATTTGCTGTAAGTTTCGCAGCCTCACCTCCTGTTCTTTCTTGTATACAGCCGACTTACCTGAAGCCCCTATAGGAAAAAGCGGCGTGGGACTTCTTGGAGAAAGAGAAGCCAAATTTCACTCTCGCAACGGTATGTGCATCCTTCATCATCGTCCCGCTGCCATAGGGTATCGGACAAGACCTAACCTCCATCACGAGCAGTGCAACCCACCTCTCGTACTCGGCCCGATAGCCCACCACCTCAAGTCCCTCGACGCAATCAACACCTCCAACGAACGCATCCGCGACCTCATCACCGGCGCCGCCAAAAACAGCTGCCCACCGACCGGCACAACCCTCTGGGTCGACGTCCGCGACATCGCGCTCGCGCACGCCCTCGCCGCCGAAAGGCCCGAAGCCGCCAACCAGCGCTTCTTCATCGTCGCGGACAAATTCTGCAACAGGGAGGTCGTGGACATTCTGGCCGATGCGTTCCCGGAGCTGCGAGATCGGTTGCCGCAGGGCGAGGAGGCGTTGAAGCCCGGGGAGTATCCGCCGGAGGGGGCGGTTGGATTTAATAACCGGAGGTCCAGGGAGGTTTTGGGGTTGACGTATCGGTCCTTGAGGGAGTCGGTTGTTGATACTGCGAAGAGTCTGTTTGATTTGATGAAGGATTAGTTGGGTTGGAAAGTCGGCAAGGGGTTGATGATCAATCATTATGGACGTTCTGGATCAAGACAATGGATAGAGGCGAAGGAGGCGAAAGTCGAGATGAAAACTCGCGAAAATGATCCTTATTAGTTCGTCGACATGGTACGAGTTCGCTTATATTCTTATTGGAGCTGCCAAATATGACTGCTCATCTTTGCAAGTTGGGTTTGTTCGGGAAGTCGGACCCCTTTCAAACCCGTCTGTGAAGGAGATAGAACGTGTAACTCTGAAAGTCTGGGTGTTGAGTCCTGACTCGCGAGAGGGCGCTTCTTTGTTGGCCTCGATCGCTTAAGATTCTCTGGCTTGACGGCCTCATCTATAAACAACAAGGGGTCGATTTGCCACATTGAGGCCTTCGAAGTCCAGAATCTCGACACAGCAGCGCTCGCTGATGTTGTAGGGGTATTTGTCAAATAGTTTTGACCTAGCGAGAGTGAGCTTCGAGTCCCGAGGCCATGGGGCGTGCACCCTCCATAACCGCTCGGTTGGGTGCATTCATCGCATCCCTTTTCTCTTGTAACTTTTCAGAGAAACAACAACTGCAATAAAAAATTGAAAAACGACGAGGAGAAGCGAAACAAGCTAACAGTGCCTGCTGCACCTTGAGCGTGTGTAGTCTATGCACTGCAGTCTGCAGCATAAGAATAGCAACAGAAAACAACCGAGATTCTGCAAACGAGTCCTGCGGCTGAACTGTTGTCACCTCACTTCTCTCTTGTTACCGCTTCCCCGGTGGGATGGGACTGAATTGAAAGGGTCCAGAGCATCACCGAGTCCCTTTTCTTATTCCTCCTTGATTCCTCGGCGGGCTTAAATAACTTATCACCAAGAGGAAGGGGGGTAAAGAAAACGGGTCATCAGCGTCGGTAGGTGATAGTTCCCTCGGTTCCACCCTACGGACCGCAACACAAAAAACACATCAACCACGACCAAGAAAAAGAATCATATCTGCGGAGAAAATTGACGGATCGATCGTTCATGACTAGCGAAGGAAAATAGTGGACCATACGAAGTATACTCCGTATATAAGTGCTGTATTATTCAAGGTCCAGACAACTGCCCAGCTGCTAGGAAGGGGCGAAATCAACGGAGGGGAACACAACACGGATCAGATGAGAGCGTCTTCCCGTGATTCTCACTGATTAGTATCGATTGTGAAGGAGCACTCTCATCCCATCTGAAATGGCAAACCCAGGATAAACACCGAGCGCCGCATAGATAGATAGCATTTCGCGGCTGAAAGCAGATCAGATCAGATCAAGCTCAGACCAGGCCGGACCAGCCCTCTTGTGCCCCTCGCAGGGACTGCAGGTTGTCCAAAAGATGCAACTTTGTGCCCGTTAAGTTTTGAAGAAAAGGTCAACTATCGCCGTGACAGGCTGAGAGCAGGGCCGGATAGCCGCCGATCGATCAGATCACCTTTCTCCGGAATGGGAAATGTCGATAGATGATGAGCGCAGGCTGCGTCTGCTTTTCTTCATCCGATTCCCAGGGAGTTGGGTGATGGGCACGGGGAGGAGGCGCGCTTTTGCCCCGTTAATAGTATGTAGCTCTTTTTGGGATCTTCCTATCCGATATCGTAACTTTTTCTTAATCGCCGTTTGAGATCACGACCGTGTGGCTTTGTGTAACATTGTGCTCAAGAAAGAGATAGTACGATATACGGCGTGATAGAACGCTTTGTGTGCGTAGGGCTCTGGATGGTCCAGCGTTGCAAAAAAAGACTTGGAAGTAGTGAAGCACCGGATCATCGTGCCAGGAGGCGATTTACGACAGATATCTTTGGTAACGATCTGAACCTGTTGTGGATATCCAGCAGGGGGCAGTGTGTTAGCTGGGACCGGGGTAAGATCCTGACATGCCCGTTCTTCCTGAAGAAAAAAGGGGTTGATGCTTGTTGTCGGTTGACGTCGAGATCGAACGAGAACATTTTCGCAGCAATCATAAGAGCATCCACGCCCACGGTCGCGACCACACTCGGAAGTGCACTATCGATTACAATTCACCCCACGATGTGAGATGTGAAATGCATGCACTTCTTTGTAGTGGGTGAAGAGGGCGTGCCGGGACAGACAGGAGACGGCCAGGTTGGTTCGGGGAACCGTGGAAAAGCCCCGCTGGAACGAGGGTTAGGCGAAACTCTCATGAAGCGTTCCCCCTTGCATGGATGTTGGCACGCTGAAACCTGCTCCTTGCACCACAACAACACCCGAGTATCCTCGAGATGCATCATCCCCAGCATCACCGGCCGCGCAGGTCGCATGCGGGTTGATCTCACCGTTCTTGTCGTCTTCACGGCCTGCTTGCTCGCTGGCACAAACGCAAGGAAGTTTCTGCACCCTGGCCCTGAACAGAGCACACCGCACACGCCCTCTCTGGCCGTTTTTAAGCTCGTAGCAGATCAACGTTGTGGAGATCCTGTCCCTTAATTTGGGACTTGGTCGGTCATCCAGGAAAGTCCACTACGAGCCTAGCGTTCTACTAGTCAGTTGGCTTGCTTTTTCGTTACGCCCTCAAACCCCGAGCTCTGGGATAAACGCCCCGTTGGTCATCTTTTTTAATGCGTTTGAATTGGCACGCGGCACATGCAGCCACATTCCAAGAAGCCTTTTTCCTAAACCAGCTTGGCAGGGTCAAAGCTGCGTGCAAACAGCGTTGCGAGGGGACATGTCGGCGAGCCAGACGCAGGACGCGAGCCCTCTGCCGCTCTGAAGATAAGATCACCGCGCTTCTCTCATCTTTCTCGAATGCAGACGCAGAACAGACGCAAAGGATGTCTTCTGATGCTGCTCTGCAGGGGAAGCGTTGTTCCTAATAACATATAAGGCACTGCTGTTTCTTCGGCCATAGTCCTCAAGGTGAATATACCGTCTATGGGCTTTTGAACGAATGTAGGGAGCACGCCGCCGCTGGCTGCCCAGGCCCCGAATGCTTGGAGCGGGGAACTCGACCTGCCTGTTGAAGCCCCTTTTTGAGCTAACGACTTGCACATGCGAGGTCGGGGCTATAGAAACGGGAGCAAGGGTAGCTTAATAAGAGTGTGTTGTTGACTGGGATCGGGATAACAACGGCATGGGTAACAGAAGCTTGAAAGAACCTGGTGAGAGATATGTCATAGTAGTAGTTCTCCTGTTACTCCCAAACAGGCATGCGGTTTCTCCTTCTTGCTCCTTGCTGCGGCGATGCTTTGGTCAACTCCGGAGGACAAAAAGTAAAGTACGGGAGACTTGGGCACCGCAAGATGCTCTTTTCCTCGTTGACGAAACCGTCAAGGCTCGCGGGCCGGCCAATCAACAAATCTTTATCCTGCAATAGACAGTGGGGTGAAGCCGCTTGGCTTTTGCCGGCTCCACAGTCATCCCACAGCGATGGCACATTTGGTCAACGTTCCCGGGTTCATGTGCTTCGTGTTCGCCAGCTGCTAAACTAGGACCAAAACAGCCCCAAGAGCCTGGAAGAATGGATGCTTGACGTCGAGGCTATCACGATGATGATCCAGCCTTCACAGCGCGGGTGCGGCTGTCATAAAGATGCCCGCTCCCCCCGTACCTGACTATCCAATCCCTACTCAGAAAACTCTTCTGGTCCCTTTCGTCGCTCGTTTCACTTTGAAGGGATCATCAACTGCCACTGGCCATTTGTGAAATCGTTCACTCTCACTCCTGGGCGTGAAACACGACCATCGTGGCAGTTATGGGCGTATACAGATGACCAGGACCCCCGACCTTCGAATTACAGATTGATCATGGTCGCCATGGGCGAGCGCTTCGCTTTGGCGGTTCGGGAGGAACGAGAAAAAATAGGGCGACCTGATGATAATCCAGATGGGTTGGTTCTGGAAGCATGGGCCCAAGGGTTCATGGTGGGCACATTGGTGTTCATGGCTGCGATCACAATTGCGAATATGAGACGGCGTGCTTTGCTTCATAAACTCATCCTGGCCGAAGTAAGCAATTCTCTCCTCCCGATTCTCAGACTTGAAACGTCGTATGTTCTGCGTCGCTATGTCGCGTCGGGAATTAAAGAAAACAATGCTAACAACGCGTCGTTAGCTGCTCCTCGGTATCGGCCACGGTACTTTTATCTTTTATCATGAGCCAGTATACGGCTGGTATCTTTCATGCACCGCTATCGGTTTGAATATGTCATGGAGTTTGCACAACGTCATTGCCTGGATGAAGAACAGGCCTTTTATGAGTCGAAAGGTGTCCGCGATATACATCGGAACGGTCATCCTTGTCCAGCCTTATTGGGTGTTGGAGATATACGCGAATTTCGCCTATTTTAATAATATTAATGATTTATTTTTGAAGACCCGCCCTTGGGAACCTCTTTTCAGGTGAGAGATTTGTCCTCAATCGCTGCTTGTTCTCGTTTTGTCTTGGAAGGACAACATGCTAAACGATTCCTCGTCGCAGAGATCCGTGGTGGATATATACAACATGTAATCTTTTCTGGGTTATCAAGTCCCAGTACGATTTCGGATTCGTCGAGCTGCTGCGAAACGGGCCACGGTTTGGCATCATGCTTCTCGCCATGTGCGTGTCAATCATCTTTATAATAGTAGACGTGTTAAGCGTCTTGCACGTTCTTAAAGGGGCTTTGCCAGTTGGCATCAATCCCTTCTGGAAAGTAAGTTCAACAAGCCTCTCTCCAGATGATTTGACGCAAAAAATACTTACTAGTGATTAGCTATCATATGTTTTCAAATGTCTTTGTGACGCCGTCGTCCTTGACGACTTCAAAACCGCCCTCGATCGACTTCGCGACTACTGGATCACGAAGAACGGAGTGGAGGAACAGGAGGGTTCGGATCACCGACACTCAAAGAACCATGTACCCGGCACACCCACCAGCCGGACAAAATTCTGGCGTAACTCTGCAGGTATCATAGAGCCGCTGGAGCTCAAACGGCAGAATATCAAGGGAGACGAGACGATGAACTGTGGCAGTTCAAGACTGAGTAATGAAGATCAGGTTACGCCATATCGGCATGTATGAGTTGAGTTTATTGTCTCCACGGCCGGCATAATTTTTGTATATGATTTTGTTAAAAAACAGTAGCTACAAATTAATTGAAGAGCATGCAGCGCTCAGTTTGCACCGAAAGAAAGACAGTCCGACAGAGAGAACGTACGACGTTGAGAGAAGAGAGAGTGAGAGTGGAAGATTCCCGATTTGGACGAAGAGCGCCAAGATGACTAAGCTGCGAAGTCACGCCGGCGAATATTTGGCCCGTGCCGAGGACCGCGCCTTCCCATCCCGTTTTGACATCCATCAACGTCAACTGTCAACAAAGAACTTGACGGCAAGCAAAAAGCCCTGCGAGGCACAGCAGACAAGCAGTCAACACCAACAAACATGACTGCGCTATGATACCCTTCTGTTCTGACCGTCATCGATGGTGGTGGCGGTGCTGCTGTCTGCAAGAGTCAGAGGCTGAGCAAGATGATCACAATTTCTTTAGACAGCACTTACGAGTCCGCAGGTGGCACAGATTAACAGTGCCTACAGCTCGCGGAGAGTGACCCAGTTTTCAGAGATCTCAGCCGGGCCATAGATCTTCGTCTCATTTGGCGTGCCAGGAGTGAATCGGAAACGAACGTATTTGGTTCCGCTAAAGGCATAGACATCGACCTCGCTGTTGCTGTTCGAGTTGGGAACAAACGCATCAACCGTCTCGAAGCCGGCGTCGCGAAGAATCTTCCATTCGTTGGTGATCTTTGTGGGGCCATACACCACTTCTTCCTTGGGTGTGCCCGGGGTGTATCTCAAGCGGAGGTACTGAGTGCCGCTGAAGAAGTAGGCTTCTTCCTCAAACTCATCCGGCTTGGTGGAGGGGATGGGGATGACAGCGTCGACCTTCTGGAATCCGGCGTTGCGGAGGGACTTCCACTCATCGGCAATGTTTGCGGGCCCATAGATCTTGGACTCCTCTGGGCCACCTGGGACGAAGCTGCTGCGAAGGTAGCGAGAACCACTGAAGGTGTAGATCTTCTTGCCGTCGAGCAAACTAGGGAGCATGGCGTCGACGGTTTCGAATCCGGCGCCGGCGATGAGTTTCCATTCATCCTTGATATTGGCTGGGCCAAAGACCTTCTTCTCCTCTGGGGTGCCGGGCTTCCACCACATGCGGAGGTATCGAGATCCCTTGAAGAAATAACCCTCATCGGGGACTCCTGGGACACGGAGGGCGGCGTCGACGGTGACCGGCATTTTGAATGAATTGAGTAGGTGTCTGATATGTCTAAGTTGAGCTTTGGTGTGGGAGGTGCTTATGTGGAAGAGATATGGGGATGACAACGGAAACAACAAAAGGTGGCGGAATTGCTGCTATTTATGTGTTGCAAAGCGGTCCTAGGATTCGCGATCCCCTGCTACATCGCGGTTTCGAACATCGTTAGGCGGCGTCATTGTGATGGTATCAGGAGCTCATCATGGATTGTTCGAGGATCAAGGAGGTGGAGAATCGCCGCACTAAGGAGATCAGGTAACCGGTTGATGTTTCCCTGCACGACGCTGAAACGGGCATCATCGTAATTTACCGTTGAATTTGGTGTGGTTTTTTTTTGGCCGACTGGGCGTTGTTTGGCGAGTATGTCTTTTGAGCTACATGGTTGGGAGACGTCGGATACCAAACCCTCACTTACGGTTGATAAAGCGAGCCGGAAATGGTTCGGATAGTATATTTGGATTTGGGCGGAGGCCGCAGCGAGTGCACTCGAGCGCATAGATTTGGAGTCTTCGTTGATTGTCTATGCAGTGATTCTGGCTGTCCCTGTTCGAGTTCTCTCAGAACATCCCGGTATTCAGAAGGAGCCTTGAAGCCCGTCCACGTTTCCCCTCTTTTGTTTGTCCTCAAGGTGGGCAGCCAAAAATATTCCGGGATCATTGGGATCATTCTTTGCTCGACGAGGTGAGCGGGGTTTCCATCCCTACATTATCAACAGTGCGTGCTATCAAGGTTCAGGTATGAGAAACAACCGCCCGTGTTTCGCCTAACCCTTTCCCCTCAGCCTTGAATGGGCTCTATGCATAACAGCTCCGTCATCTGAGCTTTACGAGCCATCAGCTTCTGGGATGGCGATGATTTATCTCAACCGGTTCTTCTCTGCTGCGAGCGGAGAATCTTCATGGGTTCAACGAGGGGTGTCTGAGGCGTGTAGCCGGTACATCAACAGAAATCTGCGCACTTACAAGCATTTTCTAGATCTATGCGCCTTGATCCCAATTGGTGGTCTCCTACACCATGCTCAGCACCAATGGCTCAAACTGGATGGGTGGCCAGGGAGTCGGACCCTTCCGGGATGTTTTCTACAGGCTGACATGATGCACAGACCACGCCCCTCTGTATTCTTTGCAGAAACGAAGGTACTGTACATAAGGCTGAGAACCACCCGTTTCTCTGCGTTGTCAAAAGCAACGTCTTTGAGACAAGTTTCCGAGCTCGGTTGCAGTTTCACGATATACCGTCCACAGCCCGCCTTTCATTAGATGGTATGTTGTGAAGCAGCCATCATCTCGATGAACTACTACATACTTCAAAAGCTGCATTGGACCATGCTTGCTTCCTATGCCTGCATCCAGCTGCATGGTTAGCTGGAGGGGCTCTCATTTACCCCTGTCTGCACTCGGAAACCTATTGATCCGAGAACTGTCCTTGCCAGGGAGATAAGAATTATAAGGCCATAGCGCGCAACTCAATTATCTTGTTTACCGCAGTATCATTGAATGCAACTATATCCGGGCGGACAACACTCGGAAACAACATCCCTCCTTCTCGCTTGGATTTACTGTATGTACATGCTCTACGTCGACATGTGCATGTAGTGAAGGGATGGGATCTCTTTTCGTTCTGCTTAATTGATCCTATCCAGCCAAGTGGATGTGCACACATCTGCGCGAGGCATTCTCAGGGGTTGTGAAGCCGAAGCTTCCATGACCTTCTCAGACACCCTTTCATGGACATAAGTCCAGATTATTGGCGGAGACTAGGAAACAAGACCTTGCTGTGGTGGCTCCTCAACACCTTATTCAACAAAATCTGAACCTCCACAACTTGGTTGCTTGGACACTCGCAACCCTTTGTCGCCGCGAGATCCGCCATATCCTTTCACATGCTGGATCTTCCGAACATATCAGCTTGAACTTGCAGTCGATAATGGTTGGATGCGCACCCCGACCCAATCCGTGCGTCCCGGCCAGAGAGGACGCAAGATCCAAATGAGGAGGCTTGAGGACCTTGGTTGTGTTTGCATCTTGCAAATTGGGTTGAGAGCACGGGCGATGATCATGCCACTCGAGAGAGCTCTGATGTCAGTTGGGCAACTTGAATTGGGGATATTTTTCTGGGCCATGGGGCTTCGATAAAGGGTGCACCGACTGGATCCTTGGAGTCTGTCATGGAAAATGATTAGTTTTCAGACTTGATGAGATTAGAGTAGCACTTTGTGAAAGGTTTGATTCTTGAAGAAACTTGGATTGGGCAGATGCTGGGGCGGGCACAATGGCGTTTGGTCCGGAATAGTATGGAATGCCGCCTGATATATTGTGGACTGCAACCGAGAAGTTTCTTTGGGTTGTTCTCCCCTTTTTGGAATTTGAGGGGGAAGATAACACAAACATATCCCTTCCCCCTATGGGAAATTTGGTAGGCAGTAGGAAGGGGTATTATGGTCAATTCTAAGGCGGAAGGCTCAAGCTGATTGCTGTTTGGGGTTTTCCATTTTTGACCAAATTGATGATCAACCCAGTAATCATCGAGGCATTGGAAACAATTGATCCTCCTCAATCGTCAAAAACGCACTCTCAGTATCATCAAACACAAGATGCTCATATTCAATTTTGCCATTGCCCTCCGTTGAAGGCAGTTTTGGCATACTATAGGGGTAGACGTTGATGAACTGACTTCAGCTTTGACAAGCACATCTTGATGTGCGCGATCGCATCAAGATAATATCTCCACGGGTAGATCCTATGCCAGGGTATCAAGCTGAAGAACTTCGATTAGTCCCTCGCTTTGCTCTGAGCGTTGCCGGGTTTGATCGTTGCCAATCTTGTTCTGCCAGCATAAACGACCTGTTGACTTCTGTTCCAAACGACCTCAATTATCACGAGACTACCACTGAGCAGTCTTGCAATTGAACTCGCGGATTACATCTTCTTGATGCTGTCTAGATGAGTGATCTGAGACGAGGATGAGCATTGCGGCTGTGGCTTGCTTGCTTGCATGATCATCGTCGTCAGACGTCAGGATAGCACGGTCAGCCAATCCACGGAACAGCAACGACCATCTCGACTGAGATATCATCTAATATGCGATGAGAAGTTCAGATCGATATCTTCTCAATTGAGATATTCCGCTGATTGAATCAATTGAGAGCGATGATGGCTCTGAAGACGATGAAGACAAAGACGAGACGGGACGAAAGTGTCTCACTCCAATCACGACCAGCCACCAAAGCAACGGGCGGCGGTCTGATCTTCGCTCCCCAAACAACGCGAGTGTTTGAGCTTCACTTCCATCTGCTGGCAGAACACGCACCTTTATATCATTTTTTTTTTTGCTTTCTTTTCTTTCTTTTTCGCTGCACAACATCATTAGACTAACTAACTGACACTTCCTAGCCCCTGAGAAAGATGAGGCAGACTAGCCCGTGTGTCTCCTAACCTCAACTGACACCGAACCCTGACCCTGATCTTCTCCTTCGCTCTCCTGGAAGAGCCTGCTCTCGTCTCGTTCGTTCGCCATGCGCCCGGAAGCAGCCTCTTCTTCCGCCCTGACGCCGCGCGACCGGACATGCTATCGCACCCGCAGCCAGACGGATCCCATGGTGGTCAGAGACCCCAACACTTCTACTGCTGAATCGCGCCCTGGCAATCGTCATTCTGTCGATTTCGCGTCTCAGAAGAAACACAAACCGGCCAATTCGCTTCAGATCAACACCAATTCATATTCTCAATCCCATTCTCACTCACACTCGCATTCTCATTCTCAATCGCACGCCTCTGCGCTCAGCTCGAACAGCTTCTCCAACCCTGCCCTCGCTGGTTTCTCCCCTCGCAAAATAGCCGCGTTGAAATCAAGTGCTGCTGCTCGACCCGGCGCGCCCTCATCCCCTTCGTCCTCGTCCATCCCAACACTACTCCTGCAGACACCCCGGACAACTCGTGACCCGGATCTGCAGGCCCAGTCGCCCGTGCGGTACAACAACAACAACAACCACAACAGCAGCAACGTCAACGTCAACCATTTCTTCAACCCACCGCTGTCCGCCAGCACCGTCACCAGCGCCGGTTCCTCCACCGTCTCGCCGTCCGACACGACCACGAGCACTTTGCATCCTGCCTCATCGATCGATTCGCGGCTCTCGTACCATCAGAAACGCTCCCCCGCGTCGCGCAGCAGTTTGGGCATCGAGACCTCGTCGGGCCCACCGCCGGCGCTGAGTACCCGGAGAAGTCTGGCGCAGGAACGACTTTCGTTGTCAAATAATAACAATACGAACACTACCACCACCACCACCCTGGAGTATCCGAAGCGACCGAGATCGTTCGGGCTGGTATCTACGACGACGCGGGACTCTGGCTCGAGATTGTTGAGTCCGACGACACCGACGGCGGTTGATGCAGGAGAAGGAGGAGAGAGATTAGGCGGAGGGGGAGGAGGAGGAGGAGGGATGCGGAGTGAATTATTCTCGGATCGGAAACGGTCATCACTACCGACGAGAGCGGTGTATTCGTCGCGGCAGCAAAAGGAACGACCGGCGAGTTCGGTGACGTTACGGATGACGGAGAGTGCGGTGGATGATGATGGCGATGACGAGGATGAGGATCTGACGGCGCGGATTGAGAGGAGTCCGGACGCGAGTAGTAAAGATTCGGAGGATGGGAGGCAGAAGAATGAGGATGTGTTTTTGAATATTGCACAGTCGGCGTCGAACCGGCGCGGGTCGACGAGGACGGAGAGGCAGAGGGTAAGCTCGTTTGTCTTTGCATTTATCTGATTATTACACTCATTAATCACTGATATAGTCTAAATTCGGCCTTTCCGGCCTCTCATCACGGACGCGGGCGAACGAAGAAACACCCTCCCCCGACCGCAACACCTACGACTCCCACGACACCTCACCCCTAAACACCCACAGTCATAACCACAACCACAACCGTCCCATCGGCATCCTCAAATCCTCCGCATCAACCCACCCCCTCGACGACCCCTCAGCCCGCCACCGTTACCATCTAGGAACCTCCACCGCCCGCTCCACAATCGGCCTAACCCGCAGCCGCCTCAGTCGCACGAACCGTGACTCGTCACCGGAATTCTCCCCGCAACATCATACGCATACCGGCGAGCGACGCGGGTCAGCACATGTATTTCGACAAACCCAGACCGGCACCGGCGGTCCGCGGACGCATCGCGCCCTCTCAATCTCTGAGGGAACCGATCGACCTAGACTCGACCCAAATGCAACGACGGAGCGAGCGCGCTTCGATGGGACGGAATCAACGCTGTCCACGACGGCGCCGTCGACGGTATGGGATGAACTCGACGATTTAAAGTCGCGTATTCGCAAGCTGGAGATCACGGGTAAATTACCCGCGTCCTCGGCGGCGGCGATGTCAACGATGGCTGGCGCAGGGACTGTCGGGGAGAGACCGCGCACGGCGACGACGACGGTGACGACGTTGAGTTCGTCGCCGAAGCATGGGCGGAAGACTAGCACGCCGAGTTCTGGTGATGCCGCAGCCGCAGGAACAGGAACAGCTGCGACGGGCGCGGACACGCAGATCCAGTCGCTGCTTCGTGCTGGGTTGGAAAAGGCCAAGGCGACGTTGAGTCCAGAGGTTTATGCGACGCTTGAAGCGACGGCGAATGACGCGTTGGTGCTTGCGGCGATGTTTAGTTCGAGTTCGACGCATCAGCATCAGCATTCGCAGTTGAGTAGCAGTGGGATATCCGTGATCAGCATGACGGCTGGTTCGGACCGGCAGCTTAAACGCAAAGTTGATAATCTGTGCCGCAGCCTCACGGAGTTGTGTATCTCGCTGGCCGATGAGAAGTTGATCTCGTTATCGAAGAATCGACCGGGCAGTAGAGATGCAAGTTCTAATGTCCCACAGCTGAACGGCATAGATCCCATATCCAGCAACGCTAGCACCGTGAGCTATCGACGAAGTACGAGCCATGAACCCGACAACCACGGCCATACTAGTTCCCTAGGCCGCAGTCTGGCAGGTAGCAGACTCGACGGCCGACGTTCAAGCATGCTCAATCTCTCTTCTTCCACGGGCACAGGCACGGGCACAGGCACGGGTAGTTCCGCAATCCGCAGCTCCCAAGAAGCCAGCGACTCGCAGACGACGATCAAACTCGTCACTCCCTCGGTGAATAGTCGGATAACGCGATCTAACACGACCGTGCTGCGTAATACTAATACTACTCGGCGGCACGACGATGGGGATAATGATCGATCGTCGTCGCTGCTGATGAATCGGCCCCTCTCGCGCGTGTTTACGGATATACCCGAATCCTCTACGAAACCGAAACGACATAATTCACTCCTAACACGCTCATCGCGCGAGTTCCTGTCGTCGAAGGACCAACACCAACAACAACAGCAAAATCAGCAGGGTCATCTCCCCGCGCAACCGACCACAAAATTCCGCACTTCCAATATCACGTCCAACACAAATTCCAATTCCGCCATCCCCCTCCGCCGCAGCTACCTCTCCCCCACAACAACAACCACAAACTCCCTCCTCTCCACAACCACACATCTCAAAGTCCAGCCGGGATATCGGCGGTATGGAAGTTCTGTCATCGCCCCCGGAAACGTCAATCTTTCGAGTATCAATCAGAATTTGAACTCGAACTCGAACTCGAATGAGGGGTGTGGGGGGGAGACGGTGAGTTCGCCGCTTACTGGCACGGGTACGGGAACGGGGATGGGGAGTGGTAGGACGGCGACGCATTATAGTAGTATGCAGCAGTTGAGACCGAGGCCGAGGACGAATAGTTTTGTGAGGAGGAGGTTGAGTTTGAGGAGGTCCGGGGCGGGGGCTGGGGCGGGGGGGATGGATGGTGTTGATTGAGTCTCGTCCCGTTTAGAGGGTTGAGGCTTGATGGGATGGATACGATGATGATCATGATGACTGTTTTGTGTCTGGTCAAGCGTTGGTTTTTGTTTTGGAACTTTTTTGGGATGGACGACGATGACGGAAAAGAAAACGCTGTGGTTCAGTGGTGTTTATCGGCAAGGCATGGCGCAAGCGACGATACAGCATATTGCCCTTTCCCCTTTACCCCTTTTCGCCTTCATATCATCTTCTCTCTTGGTATATCTCTTGATGGATTTGCGCATTGCATTGCATTGCATCGCATCGCATCGCATCCGCTCCGGCATTGGCGTTGTCTCTGGCATGAGCATCGAGATCTATCTATCCATCTATGCGAACATTCTCGCGGAGTTGTTTTCTGTTTCTGTTTCTGTTTGGGATCTACTCTTGGAGAACGCATCTGTTGCCCGCTTGCTTGCTTTCTATCAAAAGACGCGAAGAAGAGTTGACATGAGAAACATGTATTGATTGCTTGATTGATTGGCGCCCCTTTTAGCGATTTCAGTTCCCATCTTTTCATTGCTGTGTGTGCAAGAGTTTATATTGAGCGGGTTTAATGTTTGGTACTGAATTGAAGCTGAACGAGGAAACATCTTGATCGATTTGAGCGTATAGTACCTCTCCTTCATACTTGTAGAAAACTACTTTCAAAATCCCCGGTTAACTGATAATCGGATCGCGGGAACAACCTATGTATTGATGTCCCAGTCAAGTCAAGTCGAACCTCAACGTTTGACATCACATACCTAGAAGAATCGTTATCCCGTCCATCCTCATCCTTAACCTTGCGCCCGGTGTCACTTGTTAAGGCCACCACTTTTCCCATTTCGACCTTAGCATTCTGCTTGATGAACTTTACTTCTTCCCTTGACAACCCCTTTTGAGTTCCCATTCTATGTAACTACTGTACTATCGTAAGGTCCTCGATCCATCTCTCAGTCATGCACCAACGCAGATATAGAACAAATCAAAGCCCTATTGTACTCACATCCACTTCACAGGAAGTACTATCCTTACTTACACTCCATACCGAGGAGTACGGTATACACAGTACAACAGAACAGAACAGGACAGAACTCCCCTGGGACAGGACATATTCGACTCTGCCACCGTCCTCAGCAGCCTACATACAGTACATTGACGACATGACCATGACTATCACCGTCCCCAATTACTCATTCCGTTCCA
Source organism: Aphanoascus verrucosus (assembly GCA_014839905.1). Taxonomy (NCBI): domain Eukaryota; kingdom Fungi; phylum Ascomycota; class Eurotiomycetes; order Onygenales; family Onygenaceae; genus Aphanoascus; species Aphanoascus verrucosus. Next base: position 119,609 of record JACRYM010000054.1, read on the forward strand.
TTCGCACTTGAGATGCTTGATACTAGCGGCGTCGCTAGCAGATTGCTGTTTGCACTTTTGCGATCTGGACCTGGGAGTTAAGTTATGCGAACGCTGGTTGGTCATTCGCGATATAGATCGTCTGGATCCAGATGGTATTGGGGAGAATGGCGATCTGCCATCATATCGAGCATGGCGATATACACAACAATTCTGCTAAAAAAGATAAAACCAGGGGAGATCCTCTTCACATCAAACCCCATCCAGCCGGCCCCATCGCCAACTCAGATACTCAACTACCCCGTAAAGTAATAGAGTACAGGATCAACCTCAGAAGCTGAGTCCCGACGAACCGACCTGACATGACACCTCACCAGGAACAATAACAGTAATAACAAAAATCATCGCAGGCAGCCTGCCACAGGATGATGTTGAATGATGAATGATGTTGCCATGCCAACAATAATTCTCAATTCTCAATCTAAAACTCGAACGTTTCATTGCATTCTAGACTAGCTCTCTGACCTCATGAGGCTCTTCAACGCGTGAGACGGAGGTGGCTGGACACTACACCCGCATTGGCATCGGCATCATGAGGACTAGCCATGATGAGTCAACGTGATGCATTGGGTTTCTCCGGAGCATGAACATGAGACGAGACAAGAAAAGAGCCCTGAGAACTGGTTTGCTCTCAGCAAGCAACATCACCCTGCAGCAGGAAAAGAAAAGGTAAGGGGAGTGACGGGAGCCACGTGGATCTTCCATTCCATTCCATGGCAGAATCTGCAGCATTCCACGATCTTACATACAGTGCATGATCTCTGACAACACAGGACGAGATGATCGTGGGTATGTATCATCCTCGGGTTGAGTTGGGCTGCGAAAGAAACAGAGAAGAGAAAAGAAGAAATTTTCAACCATGTGGACATGCACATGTGGAAGAACAGAGATCTCGGTCTCGGTTGTCTGCTTGGTTGCATTAGAGCGGGTATCATACTATCCATTAGAGCTGGAAGCTGTACTGTAGCTGCATGCCCACAGTAAAAATGCAGCCCTGTCCGTCCAGTATATAGAAAGAGAAGAAACCGGGTTGATCGCTGTTGTCCAGTAGTAGTAGTCTGCGGTCCTTCTTCCGGCGACGTCATGTCTCAATCCTTGACAAGCTCCTTCCTTCCTTCTTTTTCTTTTCTTCCTGGACGGTGCTGGGATCAGCTTCTTGATTCTTTGAGTGATGGTTCCTCGTGATATTCCCGATGTGGAAGAGGCAAGCTCTTCTCTTGTCTTTTCCCAGGGTGATTGATCTCGTGAACAGTAGACAACGGAGCAGCAACGATGAGGATGAGGGAATTTGCAAACGCATTACTCTGCGTCGTCAGCAGAGCTCTTCCTCTTTCTTTAACTGTCGTCATCGTTGAGAGTACAGTCTCTGTTTGATGGACGGGTGTTTCAGGCTCTGACAGGACAGGACAACAAGACAAGACAAGCGTTGCGAGAAAAAAAAAAGACCCTAAAAAAATCCTGATCCCGCAGCTGATGCTGATGCTGATGCGTGTGTTAGTCATCTCTCCACCTCCTCTATTATTTTCTTGCTGGTGAAACGCTAGTGCGCAGCGGACGGGTCTGGTGTGTCTGGGGTGTGGGCTGTAGAGTTTTTTACGGGGCGGGCTGCTATTTATAACTATCCTGGACTCTGAGTCTGTGACTTGAGCTGCGAGAAATCTGTACTGCGTGGTCGTTTGTCCGCGTAGCGTGTCATGCGAGAGGAGGAGTCTTCTAGGAAAGAAGAGAGAACGAACGGAGGAGGGAGATGAGTTCGAGACACATGACTGCTCTTTTAAGACACTTTGACGTAAGGCTGAGGGAGAGAAGTGCTGTAGAAGAGAGAGAAAGACACAGCTCGCAGAGAGACGTGAACCACATGGCTGCTGGAAACTCTCTTCTTCTTCTTCTTCTTCTTCTTCTTCTTCTTCTTCTTCTGCTTCGTTGCTTTGTTCCCCCGAACGATGGGGCATCTCGTACAATCCCAGAAGACAGTCTTCCAGAACAGTAAAATAGAACAGCAAGACGGAGAAGGCGAGTGTACTGTAATTCTACGGTATTGATCCGCGTATTGACATTGAGATTACAGCCAGCAACAGACTTTTGTGGAGCCGAGAGGCTAAATATAGATTCTATTCTTGCACTTCTAGGATTCTGATTGGCTGGTTTCCTGTTGTGTCTAAGCGCTGGGGTGTGGGGTGTTGGAGAGGAGGGACAGTGATTGGCTGGAGAGGGCAGAGGGGGCATGAGCGCGTAGGGAAGGGTCAGACGGTACCGTATGGACCGTGGACAAGGCCGCACGCTGAAACGGCCAGGGGCAGCGAGAGTGAGCGTCAAACAGAGACCGAGTCGAGAGAGAAGAGAGGAGAGAGAGAGGAAGAGAAGAGAAGAGAAGGGAAGAGGATGACGGGCAGATGGAAGATCAGGAGAGAAGACGCTGTTACTGTTTATTATTGTTGACGGAGTGATACAGCCATCGCAACAGTAACCAGCAAGCAGCAGCAAGCAGGCAGTTCGTATCAACGGGTGGCTGTACCCCACCCAAAACGAGGTCGTTCTGCGTCTTTGCCTCAACGCTGTTCTGTTCTTCTCTCTGTCTGTCTGTTGTGTCTCTCTCTCTCTCTTCTCTTCTCTTCCTACTGTCTTCTCTTCTGTCTTCTCTCGCTTCCACCACCACCACCACCACCACCATCACCATCTCGTCCTTCTCCTTCTCTCTATCTCCCTCTGCATCACCATCTCCCTCTCTTCACCTCCTCATCTCTCTCATCCTTGTGCTGGTGGTTGTCCTATCATCCTCTCCTCTCTCATCATCACCATCCAGGACCTCTCTGGGAATCCTCTGCTTTTATCCATTATTCACTCCTTCGCAACCTTCGTTTCGCTCTCGTTTCAGCTGCTCGCCGCTCATTCCCAGGTGGAACGCGCTCAGCCTTCCCTGCTTCCTCATCCGCCGTCGTCGCGTCGCTCGTGCTTGTCTGCATAGTCCATACTTGTCTGACTACCACAGTAATCGCTCCTGCGAATCCTCCTCCTATCCGTTGTTTCGACGGCGGTGCCAATCGGCGACGGGCCCGTTGTTTATAACACGCCCATAATATTCTCAGCCCACATCACACACGGTACGTGGGATCCGTCTCAGATCACGACCCCTGGATCGTAACCTGGTCTCGCTCCGTGTTTATTTGTTCGTTGCTGCAGTGGCATCTTTTTCTATTTCTTTTCATGTCATGTGGTTGCTGGTTACTGTGAGAACATGGCTAATATCAAGAAAAGACCTCTGTCGCCCAGGACCTGCCAGTCATCCTCACGACAGCAACAGACTCCAACCCGCAAACGCCGTCGGTCATTACCTATTTCACTCGCCTCCTTCATGTCGGGATTCACCGTCGACTCGAGTTTTCGCGATGGCAGCTGGCGCCCGTCGAGCCTGGGAACACGGACCATGACCGTCGTCACCACGCCGGCCATGTCGAGGAAGTTTGGCTTTGACCACCTGCCCTCGCTGACCAACCCGGCCGCCCAGGTGCAGGATCCGCCGATTCCGCCGCCGTTGCTCTCGCGTGAAAGCGTGTCGACGGTCTCGGAGTCGACGGATTCGTCGCCGACCACGACCAGTTCGACGTTTGACTCGCCCATCATCGTGGACACCACGCCCGACTCGTCGCCCGAGTCGCCCACCGCACTCCTTCCTTTGCCGTCTATCAAAGCACGTCGCCGCGACGAGCATCTGTTTCTCCGACCCATGGATCCCGCCGCCCACACGGAGTCTCCCCTGGAGTCACCCAACCGGCGCGCAAAGAACCTGAAAAACCTCTCCCTCCGCTTACCCACATCCACCATCCGCCCGTCACTTTCCACCGCCCCCTTAGCCGAAGGAAATGGAGGCCGCCATCTCTCCGAACCCTCCTCGCCGGTCCGACCTCATTCACGAGGCTCGCGCCGTCGACCACCCAATCTCACCATCATGACTCCCGGCTTTCAACGGCCGTATACGTCAAACGGCACACGGGTACCCGCCACGCCTAGTATCCGCCCGTCTCTCCGGCATATCGAGTCCTCGCCGTCACTTAATTCTATTCTTTCACCGACTCATACTAATCCTACATTTCCTGCGCCGTTTGCATCCAAACCATGCTCCCAGGGCATGGGCATGGGCGTGGGCATCTGGGACGACGCCGACCTCGTCACCGGCACACTCTCCAGCAACACCCAAAATCACCACCAATCTAAATTTAATGCTAATTCCCCCCTCCTCGAATTCAACGAAGAAGAAGACTACCACCACCACCACCACCACAACAATTACAACGACAATGACGATGACTACCCCCCCATCTCCCGCGAATCCCGCAAGGGCAGCGAACGCGGCTACCCCGACGGACCCATCTGCATCTACGATTCTGGAGTGTACTTGTACCTGGAACCGAATCGGGAGGAAGCGGCGAAGTTTGATGTCGTGTTTAATGTGGCGAAGGAGGTGAGGAATCCGTTCCGCCCTGAAAAGGATGAGGCGGAGGGTGAGGCCGGGGGGAGGACAGGGGGTAATGATACGGTGATGTCGGTGTGGAAAGCGACACTCGCACAATCTAATGCGGCGCTCCGAGGGCAAGAGACGGAGCCGTGTACGGCAGCGTCAGAAGTCTCGTTTAAATCTGCCTTTGAATCCTTCCCAACACCTACCCGCACCGAATCCCGACCGGAACCAGAATACATCCACATCCCCTGGGACCACAACTCCGAAATCCTCGACGATTTGTTGCCGCTCTGCCAAATCATCGACGACCGCATCACCAAGGGTAAACGCGTACTGATCCACTGCCAACTCGGCGTGAGTCGGTCCGCGTCGCTGGTGATCGCGTATGGCCTCTACAAAAATGCGGAGTGGGATTTTAATCGGGTGTATGCGGCGGTGAAGGAGAGGAGTTGTTGGGTGGGGCCGAATATGAGTTTGATTTATCAGTTGATGGATTTTAGGAGGGTGTGTAGGGGGGAGGGGGTGGGGGTTGGGTCGCCGGTGGGGGAGGCTGAGCCAACGCAGCAGCAGATGGGTGGACGGGGGAGGGAGAGGGAGAGGTTGTTTTCGAAGGGGAATCCGTTTACGCCGATGACGCAGAAGGAGGAGCAGGAGCAGCAGCAGAAGAAGGATAATGATAATCGCGTGCGGAGGAGTGTGGCTACGCCCCGCCCGTTGCCGTTACGGGAGAAGTTTCATACGGTGCATGCCCTGCGTAATTCGCCGGGGCAGGATGCGTTCGCGCACAACACCACCACCACCGCCAATAATACTTCTACTTCTACGACGACGATAGCTGGAACGGGGACGGGGATAGCGAAGAGGCCGGCGTTACGTCCCGCATTCCAAATGCAGATGGCAATGAGTATGGGGATGGGAATGGGAATGGACCTCGTCATGCCCGACGTCCCACCCAGCCCGTCATTCTTCAGTCCGAAGAAGAGGGAGTTTAATGCCCTCCCGACACCACTGGCTCGCACTCAACCGAGTACTCTTGGGTTTGAGAAGCCGTTAGGTGCTGGGGTTGGACAAGTGTTGGGTGATGCTCGAGATGTTGAGGTGCGCAGGCCGAGTCTGGATGATCCGCGGTCACCGCAGCCACGGAATAGCGGGAGTGTGAGTAGGAGGAGATTGGAGCCGATTATTATGAGGAGCATTGATGAGTTTCTTTAATTGGGATCTACCCCGCCCTACAGTCTACTACCGTTTTTTTTTGTTTTTTTTTGGGGTATGGAAGACATACTATTACTCTGTCGGATTGGATTTGATGGCGTTTTTTTGTTCAAAATCACGCTTCTCTTTCTCCTGTTACAGTGGGAACTGTTGGATTCGATTTTGTGTGTGTGTCTATGTTTGACGGGTTAAGTTATGGGTTAACGGCCAAAGCGGGCTTTGCTGCTGTTTTTTTTTCTTTCTTCTTACTTTTTCTTTCTTATCCCTTTACTTTTATTATGGGATGGGGATGGGGATGGGAATGAGATGATGTCTGAATTAATCATAGGCACGCCTATTACAGGGGACTATTACAGTACCTATTATTTATTACTTTCTGTGCTCTCATGCATGATTGCTCTTATGCCGTTGATTGATTGAGATCTGTCGGTGTGATTGATTTTGGCTCTTCTTGCATATGGAGCATGGAGCCTTACTTAGAATTGATGCCCTCCCTCTTACCTTATCCTGCTTTGCTCTGCTCTGCTCTGCTCTGTTTCCGTTCGAGCTGTTGACTTTTGAATTCAATTATAGCACGGCGTTCCATGCAGCTTTTTTTTATGATCAGGGGGGGATATGACGGAGGAATGGGCTTGTTGCGAAGATTTACATGACATGAGCTCGTGCCGGGGCTCGGGTGCGGTTCGTGTAAATGTAATACTAGATAGTTCTTCTTTTGGATTTGGGTTGGATTTCGATTTGTTGATTCTTTTGCTGGTGGTGTTGGTGGTGATGGCCCCTCAGGAGTCAGTCAGATGGAGGGCGAGGGGGGTTGAATAGGGGGGTACTACTGCACAAATACAGAGGGACAGACTATGGATGGGATAGATAGAGTGAATGGGATGGGATAATAGAAGACATTTCTGACAATCATACTGTTATCCCGTTCTTTATACACCCCCTCAATCCTCTTCCGCCCGTCTCTGTTCAGGTCGTGTCGGTGGTTCGTGTTGCTGCACAACATATAATATCCCGGTGGATCGCCGGGCCCGGAGCAGAAGTTTATTTTTTCCACTTCCGCTGACGCTGCCCCTCCGCTCCGCGTCCCACCAATCCATTTACAACAACAGCATTGGTTTTTGCGATTGAGCGCAGCCCAGCACATATATTTACGAACGGAAGAAGAAACAGAAAGAAAGGATGGCCTCCGCAGAACCAATCGACCACCCCCCGCACCTCGAGCCCAGCGAGCTAGGGACGAAAGAATAGTAAGTCAAGTCCTGTCGCATCGCATAATCCCCCACGTAGAGTAGCTTTACCTTCTGACTGACTGACTGTATAGTTGGGAATCATACTACGAGCGCTCCCTCGAACATCTATCCTCATCTAAAAAGCATTCAACTCCCCGCCGACACCCAAACGACCAAAACAACACCAATGCCAACGACGACGACCACGAAGAGGACGACAGCGATGATGAGTTTGATGAAGACGACGACCCCGGCACATCCTGGTTCACAGAACACAACGCGCCCGAGAAAATCCGCCGGTTCCTGACTAGCGGGGACTTTCCGCTCGCGCCGTGCCATTTCACCACAAATACTGACGGTGATGGGGGGCCGTGGATGTTAGACCTCGGCACGGGGAATGGGAGTATGTTAACTCTCCTCCGACAAAACACCTCTTCGTCTACAGATACGGATGGTGAAGGGGACGGTGACGGTGACGGGTATGCGAACGCAACGATGGTCGGCGTCGATTACTCACCTGCCAGCGTGGAATTGGCACGACGACTTGCCGGTGCTGGTGCTGGTGCGGATAGTAAGAGTAAGGTGCGGTTTGAGGTTTGGGATGTTCTCGCCGCGTATCCTGATCCAAACGAACACACGGCAACGGATACAGAAACGGGTATTGATGAAGTACTAAGGGGATTGGATTGGTTCCCTAGCTCCCGCGGCGGCTTCGACATCGTTCTGGACAAGGGGACGTTTGATGCCGTGTCGTTATCCGGCGAGCGCGAGAGGGCGTGTATAACGTATCCGGCGGTTGCGGGGCGGTTGGTGCGGCGGGGAGGGTTTTTGGTGGTGACGAGTTGTAATTGGACGGAGGAGGAGTTGGTGAGGTGGTTCACAGCCACGGGAAATACTGATGGAGGGCTGGAGGTCTGGGGACGCATTGAGTATCCGAAGTTTAGGTTCGGGGGGATGGAAGGGCAGGGGGTGTGTACGGTGTGTTTTCGACGGAGGGAGTGGTAGGTCATATACATACTCTTATTGATATTGGCTGGGAGCTAACGACGACAGATGCATATCACCTCCCCTTTCTTAAGAAAGCAACAACACACCACCGCGCCCGATTCTCCGGCCCCTCACCTTCCCTCACAGCCCTCCACTCCCGCCGTACCTCGCCCATCTCACTCGTGGCATTCACATCGCGCTCGTATATCTCCTCGATCACCATCCCCATCGACACCGCCGTGTCGAAGAACGATGCGACTATCTCTCGGCCGCTGTGGAAGCCGGCGACGATCCATGCCAGCCCTCCTTCATCAGTGCTCGTATGGGTGTCGGTGTTGGTATGAGGGCTGGGCGGTGCTAAAAACCATAACAACGATCGTACGAGCGCCGCATGTTGCTCTTTCATCCATAGACAGTCCGCACAGATGATGCGCGTGAATGTACCCTTGTGATCGGCTGCAAACTTGAGCAATTCACCTTCACCTTCTTTACTTCCACTTCCATTGTGACTGTGACTGCCGGGGTTGTGAAAAACGCCCCATTCATGCGGATATACGGATATCCTCGAGCGCATAGCGAAAGGAATGTTCTGCGCGATGCTGGAGTGGATGGACCCCGCCAGGGCGGCGGAGGAGGGGTGGTCGGTGATGGTGACGGAGTGGGCGCCGGCGAGGGCGGCGATGAGGGAGGGGAGGGCTGTTCCTGTTCATTTGGTATACGGTAAGGATGCTTGTTCATGTACGGAGTATCTTGTGGTTTATACAAGGGCTGCTGGTTTGGATGGATAGATATATGTACAGTATAGTATCTACATAGATCGAACCGGGAAGCAAACCAGTAGACTTCCCTCCCAGCAAGAACTACATACATACATACAGTACACATATATCCTACCAACCAATCCACGCAGCCAAAGGACAATACATAGAAAGAGATATCAACTCACCAGCACCAACCTCCAACACCTTCTGCCCCCTCACACTCCACCTCCTCACCTCCCGATCCATATCCGTTCCCATTCCCGCCTGTATCTCCCGCTCCGCCCTCTCCGCCTCCTCCACCCGCTCCGCAACCACCAACGCCCCTCCCCACAGGTAATGCGCGAACAACCGCCTCCCCGCCTCCGTCCCTTTTCCGTCCTTCCCAGCACAACCCTCCCCACCATCCTCACCAGTATCCTCGCTAGAACCGTTGTTGGTGTTGGTGCTGGTGGTATCATAATCAGGAACCTTAACCCTAACCCCCCCAAACACCGGCGACGCATACACCAGTGTCTGGCCCGGGTTGCCGAGGCAGGGGGGTGCTTCGTCGGGGTAGAGGTGCGGGAGGAAGGGGGAGAGGAGGTCTTCGATGTCGTCGTCTGAGTCGTTTAGGTCATCTTTGGAGGGGGGGACGGTGGTGGGGGTGGGAGGGGCGGCGGGATTGGAATCGGTGAGGGTGGTGGTGGGAGGGGCGGGAGAGGGGTGGAGGGGGAGGGGTTGGATGCGGGAGGGGAGCATTTATTCCGGAGGAGGGAATGATTACTAGCTAGGGGAGTGGGTTGGAGGGGTGGGAGAGGTACAGTAATATGGAAAAGAGCGAGAGGGTCAGTGGATGGATATCTGGAGTGAAGGTGAAGAAAAATATTGGTGAGCGAGAGGCCCACGGTCATGCCCAAGCTTCAACTTCTCTCCCTGCACCGCTGGGCACATCGGGTAGGGATTGGATTGGCCTTTTGATGGATCAACGGCGTGTCAATCACTTGGAATATGATACCTTTTGGTGAGATTTATCTATTTGAAGAATGACTCCTTTCTTCTCTATACCCACTATCCTGATCTCACACAAACACAATGGCATTCTTCAACGTCCTGACAAACCAATTGACGGACAACCTCAGCACATCGGTTTACCTTACAATCCTGCAGGAACCAGAGCAGTCTCCAATACCATTCCAGCATCAGGATTGACAGCTCAGCATAATAACAGTCCAGCGGGACAGGCGGCGGGCTACAGAGAACTTGTCTGCTCAAGCCAGTAAGTATCAGGCCGGGCATCACATAACAACATGCAGCTGAGAGAGGGAAATCCGGACATAAGTCTTGAACTTCCTCTGTATAGATATTAATATCTATTAGACTATTCTAAGAACGTGCATTTAATATAGTACCTCTGATACGACGGATCCGATGGAGCTGGTTAGGCAGATTGGAAAGGATGCGGATGTGATTGTGGGAGGAGAGGAAGAGGACGAAGCGAAGATATCCGGTGGTCCTAGAGACAGCAGTAAAGCGTAACATCCACCATATCTGAGTATTCACAATATATCACTTCTATCAACAAGTAAAACCTCTTCCGTGATACTATTTAGAGAAAAGAAACACGAACTTTGATGCAAGGCACGTCCTTACAGCCACTCACTTTGACTCTCCTACTTCCACGCGCGACGCTTTCTTTGCTTCTTTTCCCCCGCAAACAGTCTAGACACGATCTGCGCTTCCACAAATAGCCGCTTTGCCACTGGAAGTGGTGGAATTGATCGCGAATTCTACAGTTATCAACAGGGAAAAAGAAGAATATCAGTAGAATAGAACAGATCATTACAGTAGGATAGAACTGTAGAACGAGAAAATATCTGAATATCAATCCTGAATATCGATGAAACAGCGGGCTTGTCCTGACTCTGCCCTTGCCCCGATTATTCGACAGCCTGGCCCGGCCGTCCGCCACGCACCGCCGCACTCGGCCCACGCGGGCTGAGCTCAACTTTTTGTTCGACTTCATCTTCGTCTTCTTCTTCTTCTCTTCTCCTTCTTCCTTCTCGCCGCTCCCGTTGCCGTGCGTTCTTTCGTCTCATTCCCGTCCAATGCCGCAACCACCATCGATGTTTTAGACCTTTGTATAATTCATGCCGGTTCTCGCTATTCAGGGCTTGACTTACAGTGCCGCTGATCTGAGAATCCGGGGTTGAGTTGAGTTAGTTGACGCTCGCTCATCGCCTGACCTCCACCTCCTCATTCCACCGCCATCGACCGTCCATATTCATATCCATACCCTCACCCTGACTTACTCACAATGGCCTCCTTCAAGGTATACACAATCAATAACTTCTAATACTCTAAATTACTGACACCCAAAATCCAGGACGCCTCCAACGTCCGCCCCTTTGCCCAATCCACCCCCAACCATCCCCGTTCCTCCTCCGGCCGCCTCCACTCCCACTCCATCTCCCTCGGCGTCGTCAACACAAACCACCGCATCACCCGCCGCAAGAGCATGACCTCCACCGCCGCCGCCGCCAACGCCGCTGCCGCCGTCGCCGCCGCCCTGGGTGAGTCCGCCGCCATCGGTAACGGCACTTCAAACTTCCCGCCGTCCACATCGTACCACCGCCGAGGTCTGAGTTCGCGCCGGGCAGGGTTGGAATCGACGTCGATGGGTTCCGGTTCGTCCTCGGCGTTTGGATCGTATCTGGCTTCGCAGCGGAAACATTCGCCGACATCAGGATCGGGTTCTGGATCGGGTAGTAATACGAACCAAAATCAGAGCGGAGAAGAGACGGCGTCGACGAGTCGGCCGATCAGCACGAAACATCGTAGTCGGCGGGCCAGCGAGGGCTCGCATCTGATCAGTCGAGGAGAGGGGAAGCGGTCGTTGACCGAGCTCAAGTGTGATCGGTGTGGGAAGGGGTATAAGCATAGTAGTTGCTTGACGAAGCATATGTGCGTACCCATTCCATCACTCACTCCCCCAGCCCATCAAATCAACATTTCCTGGATCACATAAATTCCCCTCTGGTCAATGGAGTTGTCTTGTTGACAGACATGACAGGTGGGAACACGACCCAGCATGGGCCTATACCTCCAAACTCCTCATCTCCAAACACCAACAGGTCCAACTCCTCGAAGCCGCCACCGTCCTCGTCGCCATGAACCAAAACGACCCGTCCACCGAAGACGCCAACTCCAACTCGGGCATCAATTCAGATCGCTCCTCCGCCTCCCCCACCGCTTCTGCATCCGGCATCTCCGAACTCCGCTCCGACGATGCACCCAGTTCCACCGAGACCACTCCCCCACCCACAGGCGAAGAAGGCAGCGGCAGCAGTGCATACCGTCGTCATAACCGATTCGGTTCGTCGTCTGCATTCTCGCGCTCCTTCCAATCGATCCCCTCGAGTTCCTTCGCCGGTAGCGCACCGTCATATTCACCCGCGCACTCGCACTCGCACTCGCACTTTCGGCATTCGAGTATTGATACGCGGCCGTCGACGGCTGATACGAGCGGTGTAAACGTGAATGTGTTAGATGACGACGAAGCAGGCCTCGCAGCGGCCATTGGACTGTGCAATTTCGGCACGCCGCGCATGGGTCCGACAGTGGCATCGGATGTACCGCCCGTGCCGCCGTTGCCGGCGAGGTATTTGAGTCAGAGTGTCAATGTCAATGTCAATGTCAATCATAGCCTCAACGGCGCGACGGGTGGTATACAGCAGAATATGGGAGCGAGGAGTTATGACACAAGAAACACCACGGGAGGGAAAGATGCATCGGGTACACCAACGACGACATCGACATTCAACCCATTCCTGATCAACCCGCCCTTATCGCTATCGTATAAGATTTCGGATGAGCGGGATGTGAGGATGGGGAATGTCCATGTCAAGACGATTCAGGAAGAGGAGGATGACGACTTTGATAGAGGGAGGGGAGGGTCGGTGGTGCCGATGGATGAGGATGATGATGGGGTTTTTGGGGAGATGGAGGAGTAGTACATGGTACTGGATGTGGTAATGATGAGGAGGGGATGAGAGAGGGGAGGATGAATGAATGGGTTGAATTCGGCGTTTATATTGATTGAATTGATTGACTTGATTGAATGTTATGAGGGGAGGAGAGAAGAGGGAGCTATATATACTATATAAATCTAACTAAGTTACAGTATGCCCTGGTTCTCTTCCTAGTTCTAGGTGTTGATCATATCGTTCCCTTTCCATGATGGGGAATTTATAGAGAAATTTGCTTGTTTCGTTCCTTGTTTCCCGCTCCCGTTGTTGGTTCTGGGATGTGGTTTCTCCACTTCGTCTTGTTTCTTTTTTACTAGAAGGGGAAGTATGTACATCATACTATAGTAGGATCTTGGTTTGTGCCTGCAGAGAAGTTACCTGTTTTCGTGTGATATGGATGGGGTTGTGGATGATCGCGATCGGCGTGTCGTCAGTTCCTCTCTTTTTTGGAGGACTGGGAGGACTAGTAGGAGTGGAGTTTCAGGATCCTGGTGGGAAGAAAGAAGAGGATGAGGGGAAGGAGGTGATAGCCGCGACTGGAGTACTACAGCGAGAGAATAATTGATACTTGACTTGCGAATTTGAAGAGTACAGTAGATTTCCAACGTGCAAGTCAACGGCGGACTGCTTTTCATGAGATATCCGGAGGATTGCGGAGTGTTCTAGTTAAATAGAGAAGGCGGATGATTGGTCGGTTCAAAGCACCGCTGCTTAGTCAGCATGCGATAAGTTCATTATCAGAACACAGGAACGTCTGCGCTTCCATCCCATCCCATTCACGATTCATACGGTTGGGACCCCTAATCAAAGGGTCTCTGAACCTACAACTCTCGGGATTTGCTTACTTTACCTACGGGTACTAACGCAGGATGAACTGAGCATGGAAAGATGAACCCAATCTCCCATCTTCTGCGCTGACCTATGTAGGCGGCTTTGGACCGGAGGTTATCAGAACGAGTAGGACTTCAACGGATGATGACTTCGTCTTTTCCCAGGAAAACACATGGGTGGACCATGTGGCCTAGGTGGTCCGGAATCGTGCGGGCTATGCCTTTACACGGCAGTGTTCTTGCGCATGCTGACTTGTCTTTGAGAAATATCATTGTAGTATGATTGTACGTGGAGATAAGGTGGTTGCGATATTGGGTTCGGAGATGGCTGGTTACTATCCTAAGTACCCGGAGTATATCAAAGCGTTATACCAGCAGATTGGCATCGCGGACTCATAGGATAGAGTATCTTTGCTTGACATGCAAAATTCCTCCGTTAACTGAAATATCTTCAAAGAAGTGGATGGTTCTTGTTTGCGTTGTATTGATTGGGGAAACGAATTTCGTTTCCTGTGTCTATTTCTTTCATTATTTTTTTTCCAGGAGCATGCAAAGTATTTACGGTGGTCAGGCATACGCCCTTGAACTCACGTTACGACTTATTGCAAAGATAACCCCTAGGTGAAAGATGTCTGTTGCTAGCTACATTCATTGAGAACTGCTTTATGTTCAATTGTTACCCTGGATTCGGTCTCCAGTGTGCTTCTGAGATCCCCGTTACCATTGCACAAGAGGTACCCCGGAGGGAGGTTCGTGGTTCCTGATATTGGATTTTAGGAGATACAGTAGGCACAGTACTGTATGAGTATCTCCAACTGGAGAGGTGATTGTGCGAATATGAATGGGGTATCACTCTTATCTGCTGACTATTGGTAACAGGAGTCAGGCCTTTGAATGTCAGAAGAGCTTGGCCCCATGGGTATCAAACCAACGTGACCATCGACACTACCGTTTCGTGCCTTGATATCACGGTACTTTCCGCAAGCAACTTATACCCCCAAAAAAAGGAACACTAGCAAGCCCGGAAGCCCGGTGGGCGAGTGGTCAAAAATAACAGCCACTCTCCTGAGAGCCGCCATCTGAAAATTGGTCAGGATCATTCCCACTTTGGGGTTCCGGGTTCGATACCCGCCTCGACCAAAATATAAAAAATAAAATATAATAGGCAAAACAAGGACGTACTACCAGGGCCAGCGGCTCCCCTGGTAGGAACCTTTTTTATTTGCAGCTTCTATTTCTTGCTTTTTATATATCTTGGGAGTATTTTGCTCGCAGACTCAAAGATCCTCGACCCCCATGCACCCCACTACCTATCCCTTTTTTTTCATAACATCTGTTTGTTACCACTGACATTGTCATGAACCACTTGGCAACAGAGCACGCTGATAGATACAATACAACCATAACTCGAAACTCTTCCGCAAAACATCTGGGAAAGAGAAGACCGTAGTTAGCAAAATATGGATGTCTGAAAACCCACTCTTTCCCTTTCCTACGTTACTTCTAGGATTTTTCTCTCAGGCCCTCTAAAAGGGAAAACACCCCTGATCCTCTTCCCCTGATTAATTCCCAACCAAACATACATCCTAACACCCCCTCCACGGTCACGGTCACAGTCACGGTCACGGCGTCGGCAGCAACAAACATCGCGTCGCGCCCAAATTCCTACTATCCTGTCCTCCATGGACCACCTGAGCCTCCCCGCCCGTCTTTCCCACGGTGAAATTCATCCTTCCCGCAGCTAGCAAACGGCGCTCCACAGCGATCACGAAGATGTTGATAACTCAGTGGTTTGAAATATTTCTCCCTCGATTGCAAATTGACAAGCTGTGTTGGGACGGCGACGCTTTTGACGGGGAGTGGTTGAGAGAAGAGTGAGGCGAGACTACTCCTGGCCCTGGCTGGTGGTGGTGAAGATGATGGGGATGGGAGGGCTGAGTCATGCCAGGAGTGCACGGCGGGCTTATTTATAGTATGTACATACGTTGCTGGGTGGTGGTGGTGGGTTTGGAGAACAGGGTGATCGAGTCGAGCGCTGGGGAATGAGTAGGTTTGTGAGGATGGATGAGTGGGTGGTTGCCGTTCGAGAGGGAGGTACAGTAAGGGATGTTTTTGAGTCTGCTAGTACCTTCTGGTATTGGGGATGAAGATGGAGCGGACGACGCTTTGTCTGCCCCTGAAAGCTTTACTGGGTTTGAAGGCCGAGATGATGAGGGAGAATTACTCACGCCCCAAGCCATATATCACATCCGCGACACTCCCGATCCCCCACTTCTAGTATCGTCAATATTAGTCGTCGTCTTCAGAACATAGACATGAACAGCAATCACTTCACAACCTCAAACCCCAATCCTCCTCGGCCACGTCTCCGCCGATACCAAAGTCCCCGTTCGCCATAGAGCAAGCATGTCCAGTTTCTTGTCACGGTTGCGCATGGATGTGACATGGAAGGTATATCCGGGATTTGGGCACTGGTATAAGACACCGGAGGAGACTGATGATATCTCAAGGGTCTGGGGCGGAGGGTTGATGGTGAGCTTGGTATTTGAGGGAATAGGGGAAAGATAGATATCTGCAATGTTCTCATGAGATTGAAAGGTGGATGGCTGTGCTGGATTAGTCCTGTTAAGAAAGTACTAGAGATTCATCTCATTCATTTGGGCCGCTATCATGATAGGACTTCCCAGAAAAGCAATCGTCCTGAATGGACGTGGGTATCTTGCAAAATCAAACTCGAAAAAACAAAATAGTAATCAAGTAGAGACCACCAGAAGCCATGGGTATTCAACTCCGTTGGCATGCAATGAATCAAAACACCAGAAAATTTTCAAGAAAAGATAAACAAAACACTATTTGTATCAAACAAGCCCGTAGGTAATCCCAACCGTCCATTGCCAAACTCCTTTTTTTCCATCCATGCCATGATATGCCATGAGTCCTATTCCATTTCAATCCTGTAATTGTAGTCGTCGTTGTGTCGTTCACGAGCATAATGCAGTATGCAGGTCACCACAATTGTGGTATGTGTTGTATGTAAGTTGTAGGTTTGAAGCGTTCAAATGTACATGTCAAGTCTCTTGAGGAAAGAGGAAGATGAGAGGTGGATACCGTAAATCGAATGTCGCCGCTGTTAGATCACTCGTTTGTTTGTTTTGTTCGATGTGTGCCGCAATATTGATCGTATGTTTTTGAAACGGATTGGTTGTAGTTGGAATGTCCGTTTGTTTTGATTTGGTTGAGGAAAAATACTTCGATGTTTGGTTCTTCTCGACAGACTCGGTTTGTTCTTTGTGGGATTGCGTGTGCTTGCGTGAAGCGATCAAGAGTCTGAGTCAAGTCATGCGGAAGAAGAAAAGAGGTAGTTGGTAGGCAGACACTTTGAACGGCGGCGGATATCGAGAGAAGAGGTAATTTGTAGGCAAACGCGTGGAGTAGAGATGGATATCGAGAAGGAAAGCATGTCCTGTACAGTGCATCATTACTTGATTAGTTTCACCAATGAATTTAAGCGGCTGGTGTTTCACTTACTGTTCAGTATTTTGCTTCTCGTTTGAAACATTTGACGACGATGTAATTTGATTTAGGAGGTATGTTCAGGTTGAGAGAGTGTTTGAAATCCTTTTTGGCTGGACGACTGATTGCGTTGGCTTGGGTGGGTAGACGGTATCGAAGTGGAGGTATTCGAAGGATATTGTGTTTCTTCCCACAAAGATGTCTATACGTCGTTAGATACTGGGTTTTGCCAATGACTCTGAGAAGGAAGGAGTTGGACTAACCGTTTGCTTTTTGCTTTTCGTTTGAAGTGTTTGATTAAATAGATTATCGAGAGTGAGAAATCGAGGGATATATAAATTCTTTGCGCACGGAAGGTTACTATCTAGGGAGCGTAGTTAGTCGCTGGAAGCTAGTCTGAAGCGGACATGGGATTTGACTAACTGTTTAGTTCTTGTTTTTGAGTGCCTATGTTCATATTTTCGTTGAAGTCGGTATGTTCAAATAGAAAGAGATATGATGTGTAGTCGATTAGTTGAGTCATTCTTGTCACAGGCGAAGTCGAAGGAGAGATATTTGGGATGTGTATGTATGTCGTCTGAGTCGTAAAATCGCATAAGAGATAAATCCAATAACTGGATCATGCTGTTCCACCACCGGAGTCACCAAATCATTCGTTTCGTTCTTCGTCATAAGGTTTTGAAGGTCGTGTTTCTTCGTTTTGCCGGAAGGGCTTCAAAGTCCGATATCTTCTCTTGGTCGGACAGTCGAGTATGGAGATGTAGCAGTTAACTCGAGAGAAAAAAGATCGACCTCGAGGGACGAGGTATGAGGACATGTAATTTCGGGAAGGGTATGTACGCGTCCTTGTTGTTAAGCCATCAAGACACCAGTCGTTTGTTCGTGTCTCGCCGTATGTTGTCCCTTGGTTGAGCAATCGAGTTATCCTTGTCGCAGAGGATAGAGAAGCCGAATGTCGAGAAAAGAAGATATGCAATGTCAAAAGGAAAATGTATTCCTGTCGTTGAACCACCAGACTGAATCAACGATAACCCCAATTGAACAAGGTATTTAACCACCAAAACACCAGTCGTGCATGTATCCGAATCCGGCCGTAGGAGCTTCAATGTTTTTTCGTAGTCGAGCGGTCGTATCATGTTCCTTGCAGAGGATATCAGAGCAGGATATCGACGAAAGACTTCAAGAAACAAGGATTCAAGGATGCGCAAACCACCAAATTGCATAGTATTAACCTCAAAGAGAAATGAATATTTAACCACCAGAATAGAGATCGTTCGTTAGTTCTGTTGAACAGTCGAATCACGTTTGTCGTCAGGTAAATCGAGAGTTGATTACGAGTAGAAAAATTCGAAGATGCGTAAACCACCAAATTGCATCGTGTTAACTAACCCCAATGAAACAAGGTATTTAACCACCAAAATACCAGTCGTTCGTGTTTGTTTGATCGAGCAGTCGAGTCATGCGTGTTGTCAAGGATAGTATCGAGAGAGGATTTCAAGTACGGAGATCAATGGATAATGTTTAATTTCAACAGGATATGTCCTTCGTCGATAATGGACCAGTTTCTGCCGAAATAACCCCAAAATGGAAAGATACTTCATCTTCAAAACACTGATTGTTTGTTCGCTTGATGGTTTTGTAAGACCCCGATGTTTGAAGGAAGGAAGTCGAGAGAGAGATTTGTCAAGGTTCAGAACTCGAGTCTCGAAGGATAGAATAAACCGTAGTTGAAGGTCGAAAAGAAAAGTGTCATCACCAAACACATTAATCGTTGGTTCGCTTGTTGAGTATGGACCCCAAAGTCCCGTCAATTGAGTTGACAATCATGCTTGAAAAGGCTTCATGTTTGCCGTTGTCGACTAGTTAAGTAATCCTTTGTGACGGAGGATATCGGGAAAGCAATGTTAATCTGTCGGAAGGAAGGAATATGAGCATAATAAATCTGTAAGCTCATGACCGCCGAAGGCCAGAAAGTTGATTGGCAAGGAACCGATCGTAATAACCCCAGTGTCGGTATTCTTGTCAGAACTAGCTGGAACGCTCAGCTTAAAAGGGTTTCGTTGTTTTCCCTTATGTTGGTAATCGAATGTCCTTAATGATGCGGACTATCGGGTTGGAGATATCGGAAGTCGAAGGGGGAAGTTGCATGTCAATGAGCAAGAAGTAGTTCGTACATATCCATAACGGCATCAGCGCCCGTATCGTTCGATAACTAGCCGGAATAACCAGTCTTTGTTTTCCCTTGTCGACAATCGAATTGTCCGTAGAAACGCAAAGTGTCGGAGTTTAGAAATTCGATGAGTCGGAGTAGAAGAAGTAAATGACCGTCCACGAGCATAGATGTGGGTAAGCTCAAGACCACGAAGGTCGTAATAAAATCCCCATTAATCGAGGGGTTGCGTCGTTTTGGAGCCGGCTTAAGTGCGGATAACATCCTTGGAAGGGCAAGGTCGGAGTCGCTCGACGAGAGAAATAGTCGAAAGGAGAGAATTGAACCGAAGAAGTCAATGAGGTAGGATCCTAGACGGGTCAGTGATAAAACTTCATAAACTCCGCAACTCTCCACACACACGAACACAGTCTTAACCCAAACCAGGATTGAGAACGATCAGCCAGGAGGACGCACAAAAGTCTAACCACACACAACAGTTGCTACAAAAGGGCAAGGAAATAAACAAGAACAAAGGAAATTACAGTCAGAACCTGCAACTGAAGCGGGCACCGACAAAATGATTATCCAACATCCGACACGATCGTTCTCAAAATAGGGGGTCCATTCCATGTCGAGCATATAAAAGAATCACAAAGGCACAAAGGATATCAAAGTCGTATAAGAGACCTAATCTCGCTGGTTTCTTGGTTTTCTGTTTTTTGGGAGAAAGAAGAGTCGATAGTCGATAAGTCGATAATCGATGAGTCGACAAGAGAGAAGAGAGACGAAGAAGAAGAATACGGCGACCTAGAATCCGTTATTAGGGGGTTGGGAGTCCGAATTCGAGGTCGAAGGAGGTGGAGGCGGGAATGCCGGTCCAGCGCGGAAGACCATGGGCGTCCCAGGTTGGAACGCTGGGTCGAACGCCATCTGGTTGAAGCCCGCTGGATAGGCCGGCATTGGGTGAAGCAGTTGGGGTTGGAACTGCTGAGGGTGGTACGGTTGGTGAGGTTGGTGAGGCTGGTGGTGGTACCCGTGGTGCTGGTACTGAAACGCCTGCTGCTGGGGGTATTGGTGGTGGAAGTCCACTGCAGGGCGGAAGGCGGGAAGAGGATGGAACACCGCGGCTGGCGGGTTGACAAACGCCTGCGGTGCCTGTTGTTGCTGCAAGCGGTTGAGGATCTCGTCCTGCGCAGCTCGGGCTGCCTGGATCTGAGCATCCTCAGTCGGAACCGCTGCACGTTGCTCCTCTTCGAGCCGGCAGAGAATTTGATCCTGAGCTTCCTTGATCGAAGCTTCGTCACCCTGGCCCTGGGGTTGGGGCTGGGGATCGGTTGCTTGATCCTCAGGTTGGCCGGTTGCCTTAGTGTTTGAGGCCTCACCTCTCTCGGTTGCCTCCTCCTCCTTTGTCGCTTGCGTCGTCTTGGCTAGCGATCTTAGATATCGCTTACGCTGCGAGATCCTGTTCTTCCTGTTTCGTGGCCGTGACTTGCGGGATTTAGCTTTGCCGGCTTCGTCACCGTCATTGCCGTCGTTGGTGTCGTCGGTATGGTCGGTGTCGTCGTCGGAGTGATTGTCGCTATCACCGTGGCCCTCGTTGTCGTCGTCGTTGCCGTCGTTCTTTGGGGGCTCAGAGTCAGCTTGCAGACCCTCGGTTTGGGGCTCTTCAGCCGCCTCCCCTTGGTCTGCCCGGAGCTGCTCATCTTCGTCGGCTTGAGCTTGACATTCCTGGGCTTCTTGAGTCTGCTGTTGGTCTTCTGGGCGCAACAGCTCGGCCTGTCTCTCTTCGGCCTCGGGTTTCTGCTGGGCAAGATCGGCCTCCAGCGTCTGAGGTTCCTGCTCTTGTTGAATCGGCAGTTGAGCAGCTTTCGCTTGCTCTTCCTGCTTCTGAGCAGCCTCCTCCCCGAGTCTCTTGCGAGCTTCGCGTTCAGCTCGCTTTGTCTTCAGCAGGGCGCGCCACTCCCGCTTCCGTTGTTTTTTCTCTTCTTTCTCCTGGCGCATTCTCTCCTTTTCCAGCTTTCTCTGCTGGAGGATTTCTCTCTCCTTTTCTGCACGCTCCCGTTTTTCCCGTCGGAGTTGCTCCCATGGTTGTTCGAGCAGTTCCCTTTGTTCCTCCTCAGTAATCTCCGGCAGAGCAATGTCAGCGGGCTCTGCTGGAGTTTCCACGACCTCGGCAGCGGTTGCTGGGGGGGTGGCCGGTCGTGGGTCGAGTTGGAATTCCTTGACGGAAGGAAACTTTCGGATGGGCCGGGAAACGGATACCGTTGGTACAGCCTCGATGACTAGCACCTTGCGAACATGTAAATTGCCGATCTCAACGTCGATAGGAACGTCGATCCATTGAAGATGCGGCAACCCGATCAAATCGGTTACGCTATCCAAAAGATTTTCGGACGCGTTAACGGTATTAGAGCGAATGCCAGGCGTCAAGCTGCTGGTGTAGTGTTTGATCAAGACTCTCTGCCGGCTGAGTCTGAGTACCACCAAGCAGTACGCGCTGACATATGAGAAAAGGATGGCGACAGCGATCCGGTAAACTTGTCCCCAGTTGATGTTGAAGTTGTCGCCGGATGGCTCAACATGGGTACAAGTTGGCAGGGGAATTGTGCGGAAGGGCGTGAATTCTGGGGCCACTTCCATCGACTCCAAGTAGGATTGCAAGTATGCATCCCAGTTGTAGTATTCGACGTTGTCATTCCCGATGCTGTTGTCATCGCCGTCGCTGTGGTCGAGTCCGAGATTGCGTGTGGCCGTCTCATCCCTGGCACGACGAGCCATCTGGGATTCACGGCGAGCACGTTCGACCTTGTTTACCTTCCAAGGATGGACCTGATATAAGTTAGTAAAATCTCTTAATGATAAGCATAGGCAATCAACTCAAACTGACCTTGTCAGGGTTTTTATTAAGCCCGTATCCCAAGAGCCGGCCTCCCTCCCAAGCCGCCACTCCCGCGCAGGCTGCCCTTGCCGATTGTCCCAACCGGGCAAGGAAGCCATCTTGGGGGCGGACACCCGCTAGGGGCTCCGGCGCGAACGATCCCCAAAGCACGAAAGTGGTGGCAATGAAGGACCACAACAACAACATCTTGACGGATGTTAAAAAGTGAGGTTAAAAAAGTGAAGATGGTGGTGGTAGTTGTTGTGGTTGAGGTTGAGGTGGCTGTGATGGTAGCTGTGATGTGATGATGGTGATGGTGATGGTGAGATGTTGTAATGGTGAAAAAGTTGAAAGAAAGAAAGAAAGGAAGAGAGAGAAGAAAGAGGGGAAGAGATTTTATATTGTGAGGCACACGCGAGCTAGGCGAGTCCCGAGTCACAACATAGCAACGCGCCCAAGCAGGATTTGAGCTGATGGCGTAAGCGAGCGGAAGATGCCGTAAAAGGCAGGCACGTTCCGATGTGTTCTGGTGGCTTAAGGGGGCTTAAGGAGAGAAATGGAGAGGATTGATATGGAGGCCATATTAATCATATTTTTGCAAGAACCGCACGCTTTTTATATCTTAACCCTGTAGACAATCCGCCCCTGAACGCCCTGTACATGACTGCCGTCAACATGCAATAGAACTGAAGCCAAACTCTGGTATATAAAAAGCAGAAAGGAGAAAACGTAGGCGTGGACGAGGACATAGAACCGTAGACGCAGATACTGCTCAGTCGAGATCCATTTCCTCCTGAGTGCCGCCATCCACCAGCAATCTTGACTTCTTCTTCTGGCGCAACTGTTCTTTTCCAACCACCAGACCCGTATTCTTGCTCTTCTGTTCCTCCAAAGGTACGCCCTGTTCGCGCAACTGCAATTCTTTGCGGATAAGATGCTCTCCCTCGGCAACCACTTTGCGGTCCTCCGCTCTCTTCTTGTCGCGGGCCAACTTGCCTGCCAACCGTCTCTTGGTGAATACTCGCTCTCTTCGCTGGCGAATCTCCTCCACTCTCTCCATGGCCTTGACCGTGGCGGCCACCAAGTTGCGGTCGTACTTGACGGGGATGTTGCGTTTCTTGGAGAACTGCGAGAGGAGCAGAGACGAATCGACAATCATCTCCTTGCCGCGGAGGGCACGGTGCGTTTTGGTCCACTTGAGTTTACGTGGCTGACGCTTCATCTTGAAGTTCTTGTGGCATTTTGAGCGGCAGAAGCGGAATGAGCGGGCATCGTTGCGGACAAAGGTGATACCCTTGGATGGGTAGACCGGATGGGAGCAGAGGTGGCACGTTTCGATTCTAGTATACTGTTAGAGGGGGTTCTTTTCTTTTCATTCTGTGGCGTGGGATTCGGAGCTTTGGACTCACCTCATGATTACGTGCTTTGTCCGGTATCCTTAGTAAGTGTAAGAGGGTATTTGCAATCGGCGTAGAGACTCCAGAAGGATGTCAAAGAGAGCCGTGCAAGAGAGTTGGTCTCTGGTCTCACGTCCCAGATCTGAGGTTGTTCGTGAAGCTGTCGCTGTGAATTTTGATGAAGTTGAAAGATAATTCAACGCTAAGCCCGATCTGTTCTTAGCGTGATTTTTGCCTTTTCAAGATTTTGATCCGTTCGCCATCAACCATCACGGACTCAACTCTTCGTTGATTCGCATTCTCTCTTTCTTTCTGTCTTCTACAAACGTTGTGACAGGCTGTGAACAGCATATTACTTCTTAATTTATCTCATTCTCTGACAATATGACATCCGTTGTCGCTATCGGAGTCGGCGTTGCGGCCGCCGCATTCTTCGTACGTTGCGCCCTCGCACCCATTGACCCCGGAAATACTCATCTCTAACTAATTCGTCTATAGGGCCGCGCCGGTTTGGTCGCTTTCCGTCGCTACAGAGGAGGCGTCAACGCCGTTGGAAAAGCATTTTACAAAGGCGGTTTTGAGCCTCGCATGAACCGCCGCGAAGCATCCTTGATCCTCTCACTCTCGTACGTTCTACGCGAAAACAACCTGATAACTTGAGAGGGAATAATAACTGACAGCGCTGGTATGGAAATAGTGAGCGAACTTTGACCAAGGATAAAATTCGCGCGAACCACCGAAAGCTGATGTTGCTAAACCACCCCGATCGTGGCGGCAGCCCGTATCTCGCGACGAAGATTAATGAGGCGAAAGAGCTTTTGGAGAAGACGTCTTGAGACGGCAAAGGATACTTTTGAAAAGAAAAAGGAAAAACGATGGCTTTTCGCTCTCGTGGGCCGTCGGAGACATCTCACCCCATCCGCCGGTCCTTGATAGATCCGAGACGTGAAACCAGTCTCCTGTACAGTGTCGGCCTTTGATTTCTGCATAGCACGGCGTTGGCGGGCGTTGAAAGATTTCAACTTTGATTTAATCCTCTTGAGCCTGGGCCCCGAAACCGTGATTTAGCGGATTATAGAGACCGTCTCCTCTCTTCCACCGGATACTGGGATACTTCATGAAATTCCGGGCCGGCATGTGTATTTTTATACTAGGATATGGATATGACTAGATTTTAAGGTTATAGGCTGAATAGCCGCCATGATGTATTTTAAGCCCGATTTCCTTCCCCGTGCTACAAAGTATGGGGACTGTTTGATGTTTGAACGCCAATTTGAACTCAACTGCCACTTCTTCCCTCCCAAAAACGGCTCTTACGACGGTTTGAAGTAGTCTAAGGCTCAGTCCTCATCCATCAGACAAATCAAACTATCAACCACCACTCGTCAGCCCTTTCGTCTCACCATACAGCCCCCCAAACGACACAGTTGAAAAAGGGAACAAGGCCGCAAGACACTCACAATACACTCCTCAAACCTCACCCCAGCCTCAATCATCGCTTCATACACTTTCCTCGCCACACTCACCGGCATCCCCAACCTCGCCGCCTCCCGCTTCGCGCGTCCGATGATCTGCGCGTTTCGGGCGGGCACGTTGACGGATGCGCGGGTGGGTTTGAAACGGGTGGCTTCGCGGACGTATGCGGCGCTGTTATTAAAATCGGGGTCCTGGTTAGGAATGTATTGGGATGACAGTGATAAATGCAGGATGGGGTGATTAAGGGGGTCAGGGGTTAGGGGGTCAAGATTCTACGGACTGGGAAAAAGGACGAGCAATCGGGGAAAACCAGCAATAGCGGTTCATAGAGAGCTCAAGAGAATCATGTGCGAGTAAATAGAGGATAGTAATCATATTTTTGATACTCATTCTCCGAATATGCTCAGAATATTGAAGAGAGATCTTTGTCTAACCGTCTATTCAGCAGCTCGAGGAGCTGCGTATCGATACTATCAAGCGCCAGACGAACATCATCGAGTGAATCGCAACATGTTGATAGCGTGCCGTTGAGAGACGAGAAGTGAACGCTTGGTGTGCCCCATGGCGTTGTTCTCACTGCATCAGAGGGAGGAGTGGATGGGAGGTTGTCAGCGAAGCAAGCAGAGGTTTTATCTTCGTTGAACAGAGTCCCAGTCACGATGGCGAAGAATGTAAGTGCGAGGAATAGGGTAATGGATTTGGGGAACATCGTGCCAAAGCCCATCGTGTCATTGACGTTGAATCCGTAGTATGGCTTTGTCATGGTTGAGGTGATAAATAGTTGACTTCGGAAGAAGAAATATGTGATTCAATGCCTTACCCGGTCTGGTTAGCAATCACCA
This sequence comes from Aphanoascus verrucosus, assembly GCA_014839905.1. NCBI lineage: Eukaryota > Fungi > Ascomycota > Eurotiomycetes > Onygenales > Onygenaceae > Aphanoascus > Aphanoascus verrucosus. Next base: position 145,385 of record JACRYM010000054.1, read on the forward strand.
GTGGGATACATATTTACCTGGAGGAAGCTGTCACCAGGGATAGTACTATTTCCGTTGAATCAGAACGAATGGAAACCATGCCTGGGTAAACTACGAAGGTCGGGGTTATACCTCATCGATTCCGCAAGTCAGTCAAGCACTGCGATCGATGCTAAAAGGTTTCACGGTTTCATCGACCTTGCACGAAACGGTAACACGAAACACAAGAAGATATCTGGTAAATGGAAAGCGTTTTCCCATGATCATAGAGACTTCCATGATTCAATGGAAAGACTGATTGAACAGCATCAAGTATCCATGCAACGTATAATCATCCAATATTCATTAGACTGCAACCTATAACCCAGCCAGATAACCCAAAACATTAAGCAGGCAGATGCGTAAAAACGAAAAAGAATAAAATAGGTTCTGCAAATCAAACATGGCAGCATCAAGATATCGTTAAAAATGTCTTCTTAAAACAAGGCAGCGTACCAAGTTACGTGAAACATGCAGATGCAGATGCAGATGTTGATGCGGCCATAGTTCACCGCATAGCATCCATTCCTCTCTGCAGAGAAGCCTCGAGATCATTCGGCTGCGGACCACCGTGAACAGCCTCCTGTGGCCGCGGCTCATCCTGCTTCCAGGCACCTATGTTCTCTTCAGGTATAGGCACGCTAGTCTGTTGACTTGTAGGCTGCTGCGCAGAACCACCCACTTGACTATGCGTCTGTCGGACGTGTGAACGGAATCGCAAGACCTCATCCAGAATCATCCTTCGCATCTCGGGCACCTCTTCGACGACTTCGAATTGGAAATCGAATGGGATTTTGCACGTGGGTTCGTCGGATGCGTCATGCCAGATCTGGAGATAGGGATGTTCGAGAGCTTCTTCGACTGAAATACGCGACGATGGGTCGAACGCTAACATGCGATCAAGCAAGTCTAATGCTTCTGGGTTGGCGGTGGGGAATAGTCTTTGGAAAGGCACTTTATGCATGTACGGCAAATTGCGAACGTATTCCTGGGCGCGAGGGGATCCGATGCGACAGAGAGTTTCCTCATTAGGTGTTCCAAGGTAATGGAGGATCTGGTTTAGTTGGTCGACGTAATCGCGGCCTTTGAAAAACGGACGTCCTCCAAGCAACTCGGCGAGAATGCAACCAACAGACCAGACATCAACTAGAACTTCTGTTAGCAATCATAAAGCAAGATGAGAATTGAAAACAGTCACATACTAGCTTTGGTGTAGCTTGGGAAGCTCAACATGATCTCAGGAGCACGGTACCATCTTGTCGCAACGTATTCGGTCATATATCCCGCATTCTCGTCTGGGTCGATCGAAAAACCACGAGCAAGACCAAAATCGCAAATCTTGAGCTCGCAGTCAGCATTGACTAAAAGATTTCCCGGTTTCAAATCACGGTGCAAAACGTTGGCTGAGTGAATGTATTTTAGTCCGCAGAGGATTTGATAGATGAAAGACTGAAAATGCGCGTCGGTAAGGGGCTGTCCGGAGCGAATGATCGCAGCAAGGTCGCACTCCATAAGCTCTATCCTGTTATCAGCAACGGATCTCAAGTATAGTTGTGGGGTGTTTCCTCACCCTCATAGAGATACACCTCGTTGAAGTGGTCGGGCCTCGGAATGTCCATGTCATAGAGACAGGTGATCTTGAAACAACATCAGATTGCGAGCTTATAGATCCAGCACGGAAGACTAAACATACGTTTCGATGGCCACGGAAGTGCTGTAGGAGTTTTATTTCTCTCAAAGCTCGCTTTGCGAGAATCTTCTTGCTGAAGACATTGGTCACTTTCTTGATAGCGACGCCCTCGCCGGTCTGAACGTTTGATGCGGCACTATAAACGAGCAGAAAACAGTCAGCAGCGATTCTTCAAGCAGAGCAATAAAAGACCTCAAGGTTAATTATGCCTAAAAATGGCCATAAATTGTCGAACTCGCGATGCCGGTCAAAGGAGGGGTACCCCGCCTCGACAGACTGAGATCAACAGACAAAACATACCAGACGATTCCATATGCGCCCTGCCCAACTTCTTTTGTGACATTGTATCGTTCGTCGACGATAAAGTCCTGGTTAAACACCTTGAACACCTTGCGTCCTTGGAGGTCTGCCATTGTTGTACGGATTCAGAATGGCATGTGCCAAATCAAACAACACAAGCTTTGCGGGTTTCAGAGTCGTTGGCGTGCGGGCAAAGGGGTCAACCGAGCCGTAGTGCTTGTAGCGTAAGTGTCTCAGTAGGAACCGACAGAATCGATTCAGTTCGACGAAGACTTTTTCTAATATTCTCCTGGACCGGCGAGGAGAAGTTTGGTGAGTTCGGATGGCGGGGGTGTGTGTGAGGAAGAAGACTGGAATGAATGGTCATACAACAACTTTCTCTGGAGGCTCCAGGTAAATATATCTGGGCAGCAGAGAAAATGACTGCCCCCTTTTCTTTTCTTGAAAGCTAGCGAGTGAAAATTCGACAAAAAGGTGGGCGTCTAATAACTCGCAGTTATTCGAAACGACGGAACGCAGGGCATGAACTGGAGGGATGATTTGATACTTGGCGGTCTCGCTGAGTATTTAACGGGCGCCAAAGGGGTGATGGCCACAACCAATGAACGGCGCAAGAACTACTCATCTAACGCACAGAGAGCAAAAGGCAGAAGAACAAATTATATAGGGCGACAACGGGAGGTCAATTGGTCTATAGGCTCTGCCAGAAATAACGGAAGAAGAGAGAAAGGATGAGAGAGATCCCCCGGTTTATGTCGTCGACCGCCGTTTTGGAGCCGCAATCACCTCCGCATCACTGGGAGCTACTCTTCCATTCCAAGGTTTCTTTGAGCGCAATGGTACCATCCAGTTCATGGAACCCTACATTACGCATGTCTGAAACCTTTGCTCTTTACGGGAATACAATTTGTCTCTTCTTGTGGCCGTTATTCGGATGTTGGTCTGCCAGAGCCACCACCATCAACCGAGCCTGATGAACGACTGACCGCTTCATGGCGACTACCTGGCCTCTTGCTGCGGTATAAAGACAGACAGACAATCTCGTCAGTGCCGTCGGATCCACACCGTTGGCCGTTCTTGCTGGATCATAAATATGGATACACCACGGAAATTGATGGGCCGCAGCTGCAATTCTCTGAAACACTCGAGAGATCCAGGACCTGTGAAACAACTTCCTCTCATCCCCGCCGGACAGACTGGTCAATTTCTGGTATGATCGTTGACACACAATCTATCACTGAGCTCTTCAAAATAATGTGCCAATTGCAAGGAAACTTGCTGGTTCACCGTCCAAATATCCTGGCGTCGTGACCTTATCTGTTCTGCTTGGCGACCGACTGCTCAAGGGAGAGCAGGGGAGCCTGGTTGCTCGAAGATCGATCTCTGATGCCAAGTGGTGCTGTCGGGTGTCGGGCCCGAAAGTGGTCTATTCCTTCGTTTGACAGCGAGTGGGCATTGATTCTTGATAACTGATACCCAGAGCCTTGAGGATGACGTCTCATCGATCATATGTTACTGAAAAGACACGACCTCAAGAGATGAGTGCGAGTGACAAATAACTTATACTCGAATTTGATACATTGAGAGACGATACCCTTAACAGGATCGGCCCAGTAGAAGACATTGCATCTCGGAGACGGCGTCTCCGATCCTCAAGCGTCAAGGATTGCCAACCCTGGGGGAATTATTGGTTAAATTCGCGCAGAGTTGCTGTCTAAAGCTCCAGATTACAAGCATCTGAACGGATCTGAATGGATTCTGGACAGTATCACAACGCATTCGCTGTGACCCCTCCTCGAAATCGACGATGGACATGGGTTTTTAAACACAAGATCAATGGACAAAGGTGACGAGCAACCTTTACGGGTTAGGAGATAATTTCTGTTCAATTTGGCGTCGAATGTGCTGATATGTTGTCATATCGTTGGGATATATTCTAATACGACGAGTCTACGACTGATCTTCCACAACGGCCCAGAATGACCGCATCCGACTCTGGAAGGAACTACGGAGTATAACAATCTTCCATACCCGGGTGCATCCTCTGAATCATGACAAGATAATTGCTCACTAATAATTCCTTTTTACCGTCTATCCCAGAGAACGGGGTTCAAAGTATAGATTTGCAGGCAAATCAGGAAAGCGCTACATGCAAGTATCCTTGTGCAAATCATAACATAAAGTTAATATATATGTGACGCATAACGGCGGCCGCAGAAGACCGTGGAAGCTTTGAGCCACAAGCGACGTCGAGGTGGGCAGAAGAGAGGAGGCCAGTCATGTTGACGGTTTCCTCCGAGAAGTCCACCCACCACTACGACTTTGCACTGTGGAGTGTGGACAAACTCTCCGTGCAAGATACCACAGTATGCTTTGGGCTGGCGGAAGGTGTTTGAATCCTCAGGTGTGGTAACTCCCGTTGCCAAGTTTCAGTTCCCATGGTTCTCCAACGGCTTCCCGGAACTTATTACTGTGATAAGATGTGGAAGACCCAATCCAAGGGGAATATTGGGTGTAGTCAAGAGCAATCAATGAAGACAAAGAGTGAGTTTTATACCATAACTTATCTCTGAAGCACCTTCAAGTTGTTGGAAAATGGGGGACTTGTCGAGTATCAGATCAATTTTGGGCAAACGGTCAAACTCTTGCTCTGCGACCTAATGTAACCCATCTGTTAGTGCATCCCTGCTTTTGAGAAAAGGCGTTTTGCGCGGATAGTGAGATCCGCATATTCTGGAACAATTTTCGAAGGTTGGATCGATGATCGTTGAGTTGGAAATACTATACTGTAATAAGTTAATAAACTTGATCTTAACCGGCAAATTGGAAGTCATATGTGATAAGGACTAGGGTATGAACGGAATTCTGCGAATCATTACCACAATATATGAAGCAAAATATCCCAATGATAATAGCACCAATCAAAAAAAATGCAATATTATAATCATTTAAAAAAGAACACAGCATTAAATATGCCGAAGACTTTCTGACTACCGAGTATAGTATCATCTTCACAGTACAGGAAACGCACCACCATCCCCTCGAAGATCACTCCCAGCACTATACACCATCTGCCCATCCTCCACATGACACCGAATAACCTGCCCTCGCCCAAACATCGCCCTCTCAAACCCCCTCAGAATCTTGACCTGGTGGCCCATCTCCCTCAACCCCTCCGCCACCGCCTCGCTAATACCTTCTTCCAGATACACCGTGCGATCCACCTGCGTCACCGAATGCGGATGCCCAGCACCGATACAGAAGCGGGGAGCATCCAATGCACATTGCGGCGACGCTTTGAAGGCTAACATGTTCATGAGCACCTGGACGTGGCCCTGCGGTTGCATGAAGCCGCCCATCACGCCGTAGACGGTGTGCAGCGAGTCATCGGATGGATCTGTGATCATGGCAGGGATGATGGTGTGGTAGGGCCGTTTGCGGGGCGCGATGACGTTCGGATGGTTCGCGGCGAGGGAGAAGTTGGAGCCGCGGTTTTGCAGCGGGAAGCCGCAGCCGTGGGGGACGATGGCGGTGCCGAAACCGCCGTAGAGACTGTTGATGAAGGAGATGCCGTTGCCGTGGCGGTCGGTGACGGCGAAGTAGACGGTGTCGCAGTGGTTGTGGGCGGGGCTGCCGTGGTCGAGGATCGGGGAGGCCCGTTTGGGATCGAAGAGGGCGGCGCGAGAGGCGAGGTAGGTTGGGGAGATGAGGTCCTTTGAGGGGACGGTTTCGACGTCGGGATCGGTCACCCACCATGCGGCATCGGCGAAGGCGATGCGGAGACTCTCGATGACGGCGTGAAGGTAGGGAACGGAGTTGTGCTGGTCTTCTGTGAAATGGGGTATCTTTCCGCTGCGTGATAGCTCCTTGAGAATGCCAAGGGCCATCAGTGCGACGATACCTTGTCCGTTGGGCGGATGTTCCCAGATTTCGATCTCCCCTCCTCCTTCACGTCCGGAGCCTGCAATCTCTCCGGGATCGATCTTGAGTGAGATGGGATCCACGCTCTGGCTGCCGGTTTCGGCATGGAACTTGAGATCGTCAAGACTCAGATATCCTCCAAGGTCTCTGACAACTTTGACGATTTCTTCCGCAATTCGGCCCTTATAGAACCCGTCCTTGCCTTCTGTTGCAAGCGCGCGGAATGTTCGGGCAAGATTGGGGTTCTTGAAGATCTCACCGGGTTGAGGAGCTCTAACGCCGTCTTTTGCCTGAGGGTCAGACTTCAAGAGCTCCCTGAAGTTCGGCGAAGCCCTGCGGATTGGTTCTTCGCATGCTTCCCACTGCAATCAAACGGTCAGTTCGCCCGCCGCCGTGAAAAAAGGAGTGATATCAACCTACAAACGTGGACGCCAGTTCAGACACAGGAAACCCTTTCTCTCCCAGCTCAATCGCCGGCATCAAAATCTGCTCGAGCGTCACTTGCCCACTTCCAAACCTCTCAACCGTATCCACCCATCCAGCCGCCGCACCAGGCGTAGTGACTGCATGAACGTGGGTCATAGGAATCCCGCCAACCTCACCCTCTGCGAGGCCCAGATCCTTTCTGATCCCCTCGAGCTTGAGATCTCCGGCAGCGCGACCAGAGCCATTCAATGCAGATACTTTTTTCGTTTTAGCATCATAGAATAGACAGAACATGTCGCCGCCGATTCCGGTGGAGCTGGGCTCTGTCATGTTCAATGCCGCAGCTGCATATCGAAGTCAATTCAAGATTCTGGATTTGAAAACACAGAATGTACCGGGAGGACTAACCAACAGCCACAGCGGCATCCTACACAGGTGTTAGTGATCGTTGGCAGTATAGTATAGAGATACAACTACATACAGCGGCATTCCCGCCTAGCTCCAATATCTTCTGTCCAGCAGCAGCAGCCAGGGGCTGGGTACATGACACCATACCCGTGGTGCTATGGACCACACTCCGTCTGCTTGCAAACGGGGCAAACTGAGGCCCAGAGTAGATGTCTCGACATGTCAGTCCCATTTTGAAGCTGATATCTTTCGATTTTAACAGTCTTTGCAGTCAATTAGTTCGTTAGTTAGTGGTACTCCGTACGGCCCGCTGGAGATAGAAATGACCGTAGACAGCCTTGAGACTTGACTCGAACTGCTAATTATTTGACCTCGCTAGGGAGGAAGAAATGAATATAACATGAATTTACGGAAAGTCACCGTGGCAGTCACAGTTGCGATATTGCCCCTCGCCCACATGTCTGGCTCTTCCCCCTCCTCCACACTCACGATTTGGGGTTTGCGCTTCCCCACGCCGCCCAAAGAACTCGACTGATAAACCCGAATATTACCGGCCTGTATGCGGCGTACGCGAAAATACAGCATTACGGCTAGTTCCGCCTCGGCTTAGCGCCATGCCGACTTTGCTGCCGAATTAGAGCCTCGTGACATTACCTAATGGCACGCGTCAATCAAATTTTGGCGTTGAGCCCGTGGTCCCTCCCTTCCGCGGCGGAAAGCTGAGACTTGAACTAACCTAAGCTTAAGGGAGTGGGACAACTTACCGTCTTCACCGCATCGTCATTGATACTCTAATCATCAGCTTTTCTCCAGATGCCCTGGTGGAAGATTACTCTTCTCCCTTCCAGCGAGATGACTTGATAATTTGCTGTGCCCTCATTACTCTGATATCCGTTTAATTCCGCGTCCAAATCCGACCCGCTGATAATTACAAGATTTACATACAACATGGTCATCCTCGTAGATCACGACGAAGATGCGTTACCTACATTTCCTCCGCAGAGCGTCATAGAAGCGCGATTGCTGCTTCCCGTGGACGTTGTGGCGCTCAAGTCTGCCGCGAGCATCAAAGTGCCGCCTGGCCCGCTACTGTCGGCCGACTCTGCTGTTGCTGGAAGTGGGACACAGATTGAGAATGATGAAACTGAGGCGAGGACGAGTTCCGAAGAGGAAGCGGAAGCTCCAGAATCGTTGGTCTCGTCGAGATTTGCTGCGGCTCTGAGCTGCTACCCGTATGCAAAAACAAATGTGCATTGCATTATTGGCTTTTCTCCTTTCGTTTTTTTTTTTTTTTTTTTTTTTTTTCAGCGAAGGTTCTTATGTTCAGGTATTAATCTAAAGGAATCATAGGGTAGCTAAACAGCTCGCGCGCTGTGTGGATTTGAACACGTTGCATGCGTTGTCCAGGACGTGTCGTCAGTTCCGGGAGATCCTGTTGACGTCTAGAGATCAGTTGGTGCGGGACACGCTTCGTTGCCGGAATGATGTGGTGGAGGGTGATATAAAGGGGGTTCCTGAAGATGCACGGAGAACATTTCACGATGCCCATTGGGGACTGACGAATGGCAAGGTTGGTCGATGTGCGACGGATATGGTTGCTGAGTGCCAGAGGTGTTCTATGGTAGTGTGCAGGGTATTTTCTCAATCTCAACATACCTTTTGCACCTAGATTGAGAGACTAATTAATATCTGTCAGAACTGTACCATGAAACCACCCAGCACGACACTGCTCAAAAACCGTCTCCGTCGCCTTTGCTCCACCTGCCTCGCCGCCCCTCTCTCCGACCACCTCTCCACCCAATCCCTCACAAGCCACGACCCTCACGATCCTCACATCCGCCGCCCCACCTCCCTCACCTTCCGAGCATCACCCTGTTCTTGCAACGACGAAGTCTGGTTCTGTCGCTCTTGTGGCCAGATCCTACGCAGTGACGATACCGCATACCGCCGCGTCTTCTCCTGGCGGACACGCTATAGTGTCTACCTGGGCGGTGGTCTTGGTGCTGGTATGGGTGATACATGTCAGGGCGTGCAGTGCGGACGGGAGGATAGGTGTCTTGCGGCGGAGGAGATTGAGGTGGAGATTGATTGTGAGGTGGATGATTGGGTCGGGGAGCATGCGGATCATCGGTCGAGGACGAGTTCGCCCCATGATGGTGCTGGTGATGGGCCGGATGATGAGGGGCCGGGGTATTTGAGGCAGGAGATTGTGGGTGTGGGAGGGGTGGTGAAGCATAAGGTGAAGAAGAGGGTGAGGGTGGGGGCGAGTGTGGAGGAGCATGATGATGAGCGGGAGTCGGGGGTGTATTTGAAGAGGGAGACTGAGGGGGAGGTGAGGAGTTGGTGTGGGTGGTGTGATCGAGTTGTGCCGGGCAAGATGGATGTCGAGGCGTGAGGATAGTCAGTCAGTGCACTCCTCTGCTCGTCTTGTCTTGTCTTGTTATCGCGATGGTGATAAACATAATAATGGCCGCTTATAGACCTGTTTGTCTTTGGCGATTAGATCTAGAGAGTTAAGCACCTTTGCGATTCTATACTGAGCTCGCAGATAGAACCCCTTGGAATCAATGCATTGCACAACAAGACACCTTGAAACCTACAACCCCGAAACAGCCAGTTCAGTTGTTAACTGTCAGTAGTATTTCGTTTGCTTGCCTAACCTATGGACCGGGACAAGACAACGGATCCGAGTCCTTTGCAACAATGAATACAAAGTGCGAGCTTGCTAGACGAATTGATCTCGAAGCCTGATGCTGAACATTGCCAATTTCTTTCTCTCCTGTTGTCAACGAAAAGGGTCTGCCACAACAACCTCTTCTGCGCCCAGGGTCCCAATTCTCCCAAGCCAACCATTGAATCTGTGATCATGTCCAAGCTCATGCGAAAGACATTCGCGAACATACCTAACTTAACTTACACGGCAACAATTCCAATTCCATACCCATTGTGCATTCCCAAATAGACAATTCAATTGGGGCTCAGCACCAATCCGCCGGGTATTACTGTCTGTCCGTCCGTCTGTCTGCCTGCCTGCCTGTGCGTGGAAGAGGGGCTATCCCTGCTCGACATTCTGGTAGATAACTAAGTTAGCAAGGATGACCAGGATACATTGCTTGTCTTATGTTGCATTCCTGGAAAGTTCAGGTCAAGTGGTGCAAGGATACGCGTGTTAATTCGAGTTAAGTACGAGGAGTTCGAAGTTGCTCAGCCTCCAGCTTGATAGTTAGACTATGCACGTAAGTTCGAGTTACTGCGGTGAGTTGTATTGGAGTAAATATGGCTAATTATTAGTGTGCGAGATATAGATAGGATAGTCAGTTTGATGGCTTTATGGAGCTCAACTCGTATTCTATTATCTTTTGACCACTCTGGACCGTGGAGTGGACGTCGTGAACTGTCGGTCATATCTCGAGTCAAGTGTCCGAGTGGTCGTGGTCGCGGTCAGTGAGAATTGTTAACCGTGCCCAGGCTCATTCCATGACCTTTCTCGATTGGTCC